>PVJS01026354.1:0-27073 GCA_004027185.1 Glis glis | reverse complement strand
TTCAGCTGCTGCTTCCCATGCCATGCTGGAGGTTGTGTCCTTCAGGAGTCACCCCAGTACTTCCTATGTCAGAGCATTAGTGTCTGCAAGCAACGAGGCAGATCAGGAGTGTGGGTAAGTAATGCTATTTAGATAAGAAATTCTCCTGGGTTTGAAACTGGTCTAGTGTCAAAGCCATAGAGGAAGGAAGATGAATTTCGGAGGCATGAGCTGAACTATTCAAAAGAGATGGGGTCCTAGATGCTATGGCAATCCCTAGTGTGTTCCAATGCAATTCAGTGTAACCCACAATGACAGTGTTCATTGTATGTTAATCCAAGTGATGATCAAAACTTATTTTTAGGTGCTTAAGAACTGTTGTGCCAAAAACAATCTGCTATTCAGTTTTCTTTACAAGAATCATGGACTAAATTGTTCCATGCCTGTAATAATGGTCTGGATAAATCTCTGAGATTCATCTAATACTCTATGTAAATGGTGTATTCAAATGGCAATTGCTGGAATAATAATGTTTTTTTCCCAACTCTGGGTAGATGAAATGCTTAAAGAAGTCAGTAATTGTTTCCTATTGAAAACATCCATTGTCTGCTGATTTTGGAAAGATTGGTTTTGAAGTACAAATGAGAGAAGCATCATTAAAGCAAAGTCATATTACATCATGGGTTCCAGAGAGCGGCTTTCAGGCACAAAGGTATCTTCTGATATATTGCATGTTTAAAAAATATTCTCATATCCTTCCCAAGCTCTACAAGGTCAATTCATAAAATAAAAGATATCACATGCTACAGTTTGTTTTGTATATATCCTTATGTCCTAATATCTTTCCTAACTCCTGCATTGTTTTTATTTTTTTGCTTGTCATGTATTAATAAAATATTTTGTGACTTATAATTAGATACTTTTAATTTCTACTCTACAAGTTCTACAGTTATTGGCATTTTCTGCTCCACAGTTTGGAATCTGTCAGGGTTCAGTAATTCTTGTAATAGAGACCACTTTGTTCCTAGCTTGGAGGAAATTTGTGTATCTCTTGCCACTAATGTGGAGCCAATTGGGCATTATTTAAATACATTTTATTATGGAGGAGATCCTGATGGAATGATACCATAACCAGTATGCTTACATTTTGTTTAAATATTCAAATTTTTATTCATGTTTGGTGTTGTCTTATACAATGAATCTTTACACATAATAGAAATTTTGAAAGGAAAATTATGAAATATTTATCGCCAATCTAAAATAATACAAAAATGTATGAAAAGACTCTTATTAACAAAGCTAACTAACTTTCTAGCATAGTGTTTCTATGTGCTGTGTTTTAAAGAGCCCATTCAGCTTCTAATGCCCATCTTGCCCATTAAAAAAGCACTGAATTTTCACAAATCATTGACCATCATCTACTTAAGTGATTTGGAATCCGAGACATTCTACTTCTGAGCTACAGTTCCAATCCTATTTTATTCTATTGTTTCATGGTACTGGGGATTGAACCCAGGGGCATTCTACCTCTGAGATATACCCCTAGCCCTATTTTTTATTTTTATTTTTAAACAGTGTCTCGCTGAGTTTCTAAAGCTGGTCTTAACCTGCTAACCTCCTGTCTCAGCCTCCATCATAGGCATGCACCACCTTGCCCAGGGCTTCTTATATTTTCATTGAGAATAATAGTGTTGCCATTCTTATAGAGTTCTGAAGAATCCAGAGTGTGCTATGTATATGCCCTTGTTGCAGTGGTTTATCACTCTATAAAGTCTATATACTAAACTCTTGGAAATTTGTAAATAAAAAACAAACTTTAAGTAATTGTTTCAAAGTAAAAATTAAGGTAATTGGAAAATGTTTGCTTTTGGTTGACAGGACACACATAGCCCATGACTCATATTCCCATGCAGGAACGTCTGGCTCGGAAGATGAATTTTGGACACTGGGAACTGATAGGATGGCCACAAGGGATCTGGCCATAGGAATGATCTTTTTGTCACAAACTGTAATTGGAATTCTAGGGAATTTCTCCCTTCTTTATCATTATCTCTTCCTTTACTTCACCAAATGCAGGCTTAGGTCCACGGATTTGATCCTCATGCACCTGAATGTTGCCAACACCTTAGTCCTTCTCTCTAAAGGAATCCCTGAAACTATGGCAGCCCTGGGGTTAAAAGATTTCCTCAGCGATATTGGATGCAAACTTCTTTTCTATCTTCACAGAGTGTGCAGGGGTGTGTCCATGGGCACCACCTGCCTCCTGAGTGTCTTCCAGGCCATCACCATCAGCCCCAGGGACTCCAGGTGTGCAGAGGTTAAGGTAAAAGCTCACAAGCACCTGGGCACCACCACTATCCTCTGCTGGGTCATGACAATGATTCTCAATGTTAATGTGCCTGTGAATGTGACTGGTAAATGGAGCAACAATAATATCACCAATAAAATAGACTATGGGTACTGCTCTTCTATCCCTCAGGACAAAGCCACAAAGACATTCTATGTACCATTGGCATTAGTCCGTGATATATTCTGTGTGGGTCTCATTGTCTGGGCCAGTGGCTGCATGGTTTTTATCCTTTACCAACATAAGCAGCAGGTCCAATACATACATAGGAACAAGCCCTACTCCAGACCCTCCCCTGAGGCCACAGCTATACAGAGCATCCTTGTCCTGGTGAGTACTTTCATATCTTTGTGTATTCTCTCTTTCATTTTTCATATTTGTTTGATTTTCTTAAGTAATCCCAGTTTGTGGCTGGTCAACACCTCTACACTAATCGCTGGGTGTTTTCCAACTGTCAGCCCCTACATTCTCATGAGCTATGACTCCAGAGTTTCCAGGTCTTGCTTTGCTTGGATAAGAAATGTGAAATCCCCTTAACTTACCTTAATCATGTAAATTGTATGTATGTTAAAAATATTAGATGTTTATTCATTATCTGCTCTTACAACTTAAGCACACTTCTCGAACAATTGCAATTGAAGAGAGTCCTAAATGAGACCAACTGAGCTTCCTCTGGCTTTCCCAGCTTTACTGAGGTATAGCTGACAAAATTGTATATATCTATGTTGTAAAACAAGATGCTTTGATAGATGTGTACATTTTGAAATAACTATTTTAATCAAACTAACATATCCCTATCCCAGCAATTTCATGTATAGGGTGTGTTGATATAGTTCAGTGGTAGAGCACTTGCCTAGCATGTGTAAGGCCCTGGGATGGATCCCCATCACAGAAAATAAATTTAAGTATATAATGTGGTATTAACTCTAGTCAACAGGTTATACATTCAATCTCCAGAACCAGATTGCTGTTCTCCCTTTATTCCTTTTTTATTTTCTTTTCTGTCTTTCTTTCTGTCTTTCTTTCTTTCCTGTTTCCTTTTTCTTTCCTTCCTCCCTCTCTCTTTTCTTCGTTCCTTCCTTCCTTCTTTCTCCCTCTCTTTCTTGCCTTCCTTCTTATCTCCTTCCCTCCCTCCTTCCTTTTTTCTCTCTCTCCCTTTTTCCTTCTTTCTTCTTTCTTTCTTTCCTTTTTCTTTCTTTCTTTCTTTCTTCTTTCTTTCTTTCTTTCTTTCTTTCTTTCTTCTTTCTTTCTTTCTTTCTTTCTTTCTTTCTTTCTTCCTCTTTCTTTCTTTCTTTCTTTCTTCCTTTCTTTCTTTTTTTCTTTCTTTCTTTCCTTTTCTTTCTTCTTCTGTTCTCTTCTGTTCTTTTCTGTTCTCTTCTCTTCTCCTCTCTTTTCTTTTTTTATTACTGGGGATTGAACCCACAGCCAGTCTACCTCTGATTTACACCCCTCAGTTCTTTTATGCTTCTTTTAAAAAAAAGGGTCTTGCTATGTTGCTGAGAGTCTCCCTGAGCTGACACTGGCCTCAGAACTGCTATTCTCTTGTATCAGCTTCTCAAGTAGTGGAATTACATGTGTATGCCACCACACCTGGTTCTAGACTGCTTTTTCTATTGCTTCTAAAATGAGCAATAAACTGAGTACAGATTGCAAGTGAACTATCATATAATTATATTGATACTTATGCAACTGAAATTTATTTGCATTTGTGGTGGCACAATTCAAAGTTTAGATGGCATTAAAAGAGTGATTCCAGGCTGAGACAGAAGGATCACAGTTTTTAGGATAGCCTCAGCAATTTAGGAAGACCCTCAGCAATCTAGAAAAACCCTGTTTCTAAACAAAAAAATAAAAAGAGCTGGGGGCATAGCTCAAAGGTAGAATGCCCCTGGGTTCAATCACCAGTAACACACACATACATACATACATGCATACACACACACACACACACACACACACACAAACACACAGTGATTCCACAACTTGGAAATTATGGAGAAGTCATTAAGTGTGTAACATGCAATCTGAAATAATACATTTCCCCGAATTTAATTATGGAGCTTTATAAAAAAAATTCCATTAAATAGGAACATCATAATCAAGAACCTAAGGAATTCTCCTTCAGAATAATGAATACATGGAATTAAAATGGAGGGTAAGTTTAGGTTCAGAGAGGGGCTCAGGGCCAAGTGTGAGTTTTGTACATCATATTATTAGAAAGGCACTAGTCATTTCAATGAAATTTGACATTATGACGTGAGAGTAATACATTTAACACTTTTTCATGTAAAGGGGAGCAGATTGGCCTGCAGTGGGACAGAGAGAACAAGGGTTGCTTTTCCTGATTTTTAGAAGACATCAAATGAGTGGGGATGATTGAATATGCAGGTCATCTAAGCAGCAGTGGCCTGGGTTTTTGCCTCTGCAACAGATAGTGCTTTTTTTCTAGCATGCTAATATACACTGGACATGTCAAAGGACTCAGGTTCCATGGTGCACTCTCAAGTCTCTCAGATGAGGAAAGAGAACTTTTCATCAATCTTGAAGCAGTGAGGAATAGCACTTTTTAGAGGGTAAGTTGTATCTTCCTTTTGTTTATGTAGACTGAGAAATATTTAATTAAGCAAAATTTTGTTAGTGATATCAATGAAAGAGAAATGTAGGAACTCTGGATATGCACAAAAGCCAGCTTTACATTTAGAAATATTGAGTTCCAAAAGGAATTAACAGGAAACTTTATTCCCAAAAATTTGTGTATCAGTGATAAACTGTGAATCACTTCACTTATAGAAGGAGATAAAATGAGATTTTCTATGACTATGATTGTTCACTGATGCTGTCATCATTGGGGAAAAGGCGGACAGTAAAACACCATGACCCTAAAGTGTACCTCCCTGTTCCCCTAAACCCAGCACAGTCAAAGGAGAAATGAGAATGAGTCTGGGCTGAAATGTCCAGATTCATATTATATGAAGGACACCAGTCTCCCTCTCCTGTATGCTGGGAATGAGGGTAGTTAGTGTTATCCTTAGAAAGCCGCTTTCCTGCATGCACAGCAAGTTCCTTGGGGTGAAGGTCATACAATGAGACAAAGCAAGCTAAGCTGATGCTGCTTCTGTGGTCTAACCCATAACCCCACCCCCTTCTCCCTGGGGTAAATGGTGGGAGCAGAGCACCATGGAGAGGGAAGGGCTTGTCCAGGTGGCCATCACTGGACAAAACACTGTGGGGGAATGGAGGCACTATTTTCTGGTGAAGCACCAGAGGCACATGTGAATCAGAAGTCTGTAAGTCCAGCCTGTTGCTGCTGTGCTGGTGAAGCGCCTTCCAACCATTGCCACCGGATTTTCCCTATTCTCACTTTTCAATAAACCTTAAATCACACATCACATCTCTCTGTGTCTTCTTTGGTTTCTTGGCAACCTATCCCTTTGTCCTAGCATAACTGGGCTGCAGATATTGCAGCAGCATTGGAGATCCAGGGAAAAATGATAGTAAAGGGGGTAAAAATGTGACCAACCTAGATATCTAACTACAATAATTCTATGAAATTATCCCAAACTTCTCTATCAAGCTGTATGGGAGCAATGCAATGACACAATTGTAGCTTTCATTATAATAAAAACTTCACACAATGAGAGAGAAATTAGCAAAAAACTTTGTCTTCATGTTCAGATGGACCTATTTCAAATTCTGGTCATGAGTTTGTTACCAAGTACAACCTTTTAACAAATTATATACCCAGGTATGGTGGTGCACACCTGTAATCCCAGTACTTGGGAGGCTGAGACAGGAGGATTTCAGGTTCAAGGCCAGCTTCAGCAACTTAGCCAGATCTTGTTTCAAATTAAAAATAAACAAATAAGTAAAAAGGACTGGTGTGTATCTCAGAAGTACAATGCCCCTGGGTTCAATCCCCAGCACCAAATGCACACTAACACACACACACACACACACACACACACACACACGTATGTATTGGTAGCCAGTTGTGGTGGCACACATCCTTAATCCCAGTATTTGGGAGGCTGAGATAGGAGGGTTACAGTTCCAAGGCTTAGATAGACCCTGTTTCAAAATAAAAAATAAAAAGGGCTGGGAATGTAGTTTAGTGGTAGAATGCCCCTGGGTAAAATTCCCAGTAACACACACACACACACACAGAATTATATATGTGTTTTAAGGTAAAATTTCAAATACTCCTGAAGTAGCTGCATTTCTATTTTCCTCAGTATTAATCTTTCTTTGAAAATTAAACACTCATACTAGTATCCTTGAATTCTTCCAATTCTTTTAGAAATGAAAGTACAGATATCTACTTAAGTTTATGAATTTTATATCACTTAAATATTGTGTGTACAATTCATATTTCCCCAATAATTAGTCCATATATTCTAGAGATATTTTTATCTTAGTAAGTATAGATTTAGTGCAAATTTAAGAATCTCCATATAATCAGGGTAGAGATTCCTCAGAAAACTGGGAATAGATCCACCATATGATCCAGCTATAGCACTCCTGGATATCTTTACAAAGGGACTGAGATCAGAATATTTTAGGGATACATGCATACCCATGTTTATAGCAGCATAATTCACAATAGCCAAATTATGAACCAACATAGGTGTTCATCAACTGATGAATGGATTACAAAATTATGGGATATGCACAATGGAATTCTACACAGCAATAAAGAAGAACAAAATTATGTTATTTGCAGGAAAATGTATTAACCCGGAGAATATTACATTAAGTGAGATTAGCCAGTCACAGAAAGTGGAAGGTCATATATATTCTCTCATATGTGGAAGCTAGAGAGCAATCAGGATACAAGAGGGACTTTCGATAATGGAAGAGAAACTTTAGCGGAGTGAAGAAGGGAACCTGACTGAGGGAGATAGGAGAGGGGAGGAAGACTTGAAGAAGGAAACACCTCAATGGACATTACACACACACACGCGCGCGCGCACGCGAGCGCGCACATGTACACAAATGTATCAAAGCCAAACACTGTGTTGAGCATGGGAAGTTGGAGGGTGAAAGGCAGTGGGGTGGGAACTGGGGGAGGGTTCAGCTCAACAAGTGCTGTGTGCATGTATGCTTCTATTACCCTGAACTTCATCAAGATGTATGATTACAATGCACCAATAAAAACACACACAAATAATAATAAAAGCTGTCAAGGATGTGAAGAAGTAGGAACTCTAATATATTGTTGGTGGGATTGCAAATTAGTGCAAACACTTTGAAAATCAATGTGGAGGGTCCTCAGAAGAATGGGAATGAGCCTACCATAAACCCAGCTATACCACTCCTAGTTATCTACCCAAAAGAATTGAGGCATAGGGCCTATGTGCCAACACATAGGTGTGGGTGATCTGAGGTGACTGGAGCTGCCTGCTCTGTGTTATCTGTCCTCTGAGAGCGTCTCCAGGTTTGGCATACCAAGCCTAGCGGGAAGCATACTTCCTGCAAGGTAGAGCACAGCCTGTTCTGATGAGAACGGAACATAGAGGGGGGCTACAGCCTCGGAGGATCCGAGTTTAATGACATTCTTGCTCTTGCTCCCTAAGAAAGTGATAAGCACGAGACTGCTTAGTGAGCCGGGCGTGGTGGCGCACGCTTGTAATCCCAGTACTTTGGGAGGCAGAGACCGGAGGATTCGAGTTCGCAGCCAGCCTCAGCTCTCTCGTTCTCTCTCCCCCTGTCTCTCTCTCTCTCCTTAGTGAGGCCCTCCGCAACTTCGTGAGACCCGGTTTCAAAATAAAGTATAAAAAATAGGGCCGGGGGCGTAGCGCGGAGGTAGAACACCCCTGCGTTTAATCCTCGGTACCGCAAAAAAAAAAAAAAAAAAAAAAAAAGACTGCTTAGTGTCTTAATTCTTAGAAGCTTTACATGGTGGTTTGATTAGATTAGTGCCTTCCCGTACGAGTTTACCAAGATTCTGTCTTTAAAAGACGTCTGTTGCTGTTAATAAATATGCATTTTCTTGGAGCTGGTCTTCTTTGCATACCCCGTGTATTGATTTCTGCGTGGTTGCATCTTCCCAAGGTCCCCACTCCACTAGAGAGCGACCACAAGTGACGCCTGCAACAGGGACCCCCAGGCTAGCTTTCGGAAGGTGGTTCTGTAAATAGTAAGTAATAACGGGGTTATGGGACTAGCTAAGTCTACTTCTTTTTCTTCTGTGTTACAGCATATTTTTAAAGTGCATGGCATTAAGGTACCTTTAAAAGACATAGAGCAATGTTTAGAAGCAGTGCTTGAATACAGTGCTTGGTTCCCTGATGAAGGGTCTTTGGATATAGAGACCTGGATACGAGTAAAAGATAACATAGAAAAAGTTTGTAAACAAGGTGAGCAGATTCCACTACAATTCTGGACTGTTTGGTCTTTCAACACTAGGGAACAACACACAATTCACTCTTTTTTGGATATATTTCAATGTTCTTTTCTCTCAGTTCCAGGCTCTGAAATTTATTAACACAGTGCGTTTGTCATCATCTTTGCAGTTACTCCAGTAGAATCTAAGAATTACCACACCTTTATTATTAAGATAAGGACTGCCTTTTTCACTGAGCAGGATCAGGGGACCCACAGCTCATGGTGACTCAGATAGTCTGATGGCCCCAACTCTCTCTTGCCTGAGAAAGGGATGCCTTCTGTTGTTCCAACAGGACAAGGCTCAAAGCACTCCTTGACCTAAAGCTGATCTAGGGTGTTGGAGCCTGGGTGACTCAGCCCACAGAGAACATGACTTGGGACAAATGGGTGGCCAAGGCATAGGAGGGCCACATAGAGAACCCTGCAGCTGACATCCCTACGGCCTGCTTCCAGATCATGAGAAATGTACCTGCTGGGCTCACATCTGGACCATGTCCTAAAACAAGGCCTCAGCCATGGTCTACAGGAGAACACCAGCTTTTCTGATGTGATGATGGCTGTTCTCTTGGGATGTGGACCAGGGGCATTTGTGGTCACCACTGCAGATACTTCAGTGTGCACTTGTTTATATGTATATATACTTAACCTAAGTGTGTGTGTGTGTGTGTGTGTGTGTGTGTGTGTCCAGTGTGTAGGATTGCCTGTCATTAAGGCTCTAATGCCTGACATGAAGCATGGAGGTGTGTTTGGGGAAAGAAGGGTTAGAAATGAATAATGAATCAGAATTAATTATCGATTTATTTCTTGAAAAATAAAAAAAATGATTTATGGGCTTATATCATGTTTCCTCATTAATTACAAATAACAGAAAATTTAGGAAGTGTAGAGAATACTGGTAAACATTTCATGTGCTTGAATTGAGTGAGTTGCATTGACTTATCTGATATCTGATTTTAACTAAAAAAATGATATAATCTCTCTGTTCAGCATCAAACCCTGTTTCTTTCATTCAGAGGGACTCATGTATAAACTGCTTCTTTGATGGGTATTGTTTTGTTTAACTTTTTACCACTGAGCGGAGTCAACATCAGTAAAATCATGGTCCTTAAAAATTTTTATACCATCTACATTGCCAAATTAATAGTCATTGACTTATTTAAATGATTCTAATTATTTGCAGTGTAAATTGTCAAAATCATATTATTTCTTTTCTTTTAAGGTTTTTGAAAATTCCTCTCAGGTGTTTTGTCTCATTGAATCTCTGCTCTTACATTAAGTGGGGCTATACCCAACTGGCCTTAAGGGGGTGTGAGGGCTCCTCAGAGAAGCAGATAATCCAGTGAGACCTGGGCGCTTTGCTGCCTGTTACCAAGATGTCAGAACTCAGTGTCGCCTGCTCTCCTCCATTGTGAGACCTGTTTTGCCTCAATGGGTCATGGGAAATAAAGAACCTTTCTCAAAGACTCCAACACTCCCTTGGGAAATACTAGTGAAAATCCTCTAACTGGTTTTGGTAATGAGCAGCTGGGAAAAGTTTTTCAGAAACATTCTACTCCCCTGAAGCCTGTACTATAATGGTGAATGTGGAATGATAATTGTGTTTCTACGGGGAGGTGAGGTCACAGAATCACAGACATATATTTTGGAGTCCCATCATTCTCTTCCACACACTCTGGGTGTCAGAACCATCACACAGGGCAGAGTCCCAGCAACTGGAAAGAGGCAGGTGAGCAGGTCCCTTTTCAGTGTCAGAAACAGTGTGTGAGGGAAGGAGATGCACCAGGAGCCTGGGTAAGTGACCTTGTGGGGAAAGTGATAGACTACATTTTCGTGATAACTAGAAGTTTGCCTAGGACTCCTCTATGCTTACAATAAAGACTAGGATGAATCTCTCAGCATCATTTGTGTAGTGCAGGAACAGTACATCTGAGCTGCAGCTGTAGGGACAGACATGTTTCCTCTGGCTCCTGATGTATGCAGTGCACAGTGGAGATAGTAAATGTGTCTCAGATGACAATATCTGTGAGCTGATGAATACAATGTGAAGCTTTTCCTGTAGAAATCGGAAGCAGCATTGAAAGAGGAGACTGTATAATAATGTGTTTCAGAGAATATGTATCAGGCTCACATGTATCTTGTGATATCTTCTCTGGTTTTGAAATATTCTTCTAATAATCCCATCCTTTACAGTTTCCATTGGTACAATGAACAATATTTCTCATTTTACAGCTTGTGATTTCCATACTTATCTTTTATTTTAATATTTTCCACAAATCATTGGCATTCACTTGATTAACTTGGAGATTAAAAACACAGTAAGTAGATGGCTCAAAGATAGTATTAGTTTGGTTTTTAGATATACCATTTTAACCTGCATTGGTATTTCTAGTGCTATCATTTATGGAACAACAATAATATGCTTAAATAATTCTAATGAAAGTGTCATTGTACTTTTGCTTCTGACATAGGAGCAAATGAGTATTTCTGTTCACGTCCTAATAAAGAAGCAATCCTGCATTCATTAAATCTAACTTATCACCATAAAGGAACTTACTGTAATAAGCTATAGTCATTTCTTTACACTTTATTATGACCTCAAAGTCTTTACACACAATGCATAGGGATTTAGAGAATGAAGCTTTGCACATAAATGAAAACATTTTCCATTCAAAATTATAGAAAAGTGCTAGCTTACTAGTCAATAATATGTAAGTTTCTGCTTACCTTGGAAAATTTTTTTTCTGTCAATTTTCAAAGATGGCTTTTCTGAAAATAGCAATCATGGTTAGAAGTTATTATCCTCCTATATTTTAGAATTTGGACTAATATAGAGTAATTCTGATTAGTTTTCCTCTGAATGTAATCTTGCCATTTGTCTTGATGCTTTAAAATGTTTGTTCTTGTCCTTTATGTTAGTCATATCTTTATGATAAGGTATGGAGAAGTCCTTTTATGATCTTGTCTATTTGGGGTCCTGAATGTCTCCTGTATATGAATGCCCATCTTCTCTGGTTTCTAAGTTTCTATGTTTCTCTGGTTTCTAAGTCTGAAAAAATTCTCAGGTATTATTTCTTTGAAGATGTTGTTTATGCCCTTGGTCTGTACCTCAAAACCTTCATCAATGCCAATTACTTTTAGGCTTGTTATCATGATATTTTGCAGATTTCTTGAAAGTTCTGATTGTGATCTTTTACTGTCTTTTCTATATTATTCACTTAGTGTTCAAGTTTAAATGCACTGTCTTCTAAGACTGAGTTTCTCTTGTCCATGTGGTCTATTCGGTTGGTGATACTTTCTATTGAAATTTTTTATTTGGTTTATTGTCTTTCATTTCATTCAGGATTTCTGTCGGCTTTTTTTCCGAGTTTCAATTTCTAATTGACATGTTCTTTCACATATTGTATACTCTCTCTGAAAAAAGAAAAACCACACAGAAGAAAGCCTTCTCTAACATACTTCAATATGCTTGAGAATTAAAATGCAGCCTTCGCCGGGCATGGTGGCGCACATTTGTAATCCCAGTACTTGGGAGGCTGAGACTGGAGGATCTGGGTTCTCAGCCAGCCTCAGCTACTTAGTGAGGCCCTCTGCAACTTATTGAGACCCTGTTTCAAAAATAAAGAATAAAAAATAGGGCTGGGGGTGCAGTTTGGCGGTAGAAGACCCTTGGGTTCAATCCCTGGTACCGCAAAAAAAAAAAAAAATTCAGCCTTAAAGAGAACACTGAATAATCCGAAGTGGTGAATTTAACTTTAAAATGCCATATCTGAAATTGTATTTTTGCTACTTAAGGAAATAGTTCCACAAAGCAAAGAATGGAAAAGAGAAAATTCAATGTTTAGGATAATTCTGATAGTGTGTCTTGTTAGTTGGAGAAGTCCATTCAATTCAAATGTTTCTTTAATGCATACAGATTTTAACAGATTAGAAATTAATCAAAAATTTAAAAAGCTATTACATAAAATATTACTTATGTAATATAAATATTCAGAATGTGAAAAATGAATTAAATACATCTGGATTTCTTGAGAAGTACAGTTTCCTAGAGTCCTTGGTCTATATTGTTGTAAATATACTATCTTTTACCACTCTTGCCATCATCAAGTCCCCACTTACTCCCCTATGTAATTTGTGAATTAGACACATCACTTAATGGCTTTGCACAAAATGTCTTCATCTTTACCAAGAAAACAATCTCAGTGACTTCCTCATTGACTTGTGAGAAATAATGAATATCCTGTGGACTTCATAGTATCGATTTATACATTATAAATTCATTCTAAGTTTATACATTCAGTACTAAAAATGATGGAATAAAATAATATCTTTTAATAAGTAGTTCTAAGTGTACGCTAATAGTAGGTAGAAAATTTTAGACTTTTGAATGATATAGTCAATGTATCCCATGCTCCATAATCCCAGGCAGGATCTTCTGGATCTGAAAACAAATATCAGTTCCCCATACTGGCAGAAAGGTTTCCAAGGATTTGGCAATAGGAATGGTCTACATAGCTCAGGCTACAGTTGGAATCCTGGGGAATCTCTCTCATCTTTACCACTATACCTTTCTTTATTTACCTATGTGCAGATTGAGAAGGAGGCAGGTGATCAGGTCCCTTTTCAGTGTCAGAAATAGAGTCTGTCAGGGAATGAGATGCATCAGGAGCCTGGGTAAGTGACCTGGTGGGCAACATGATTCTTTAGGCTTTAAAATTGGTCCATTCCCCAAGGAACATGGAGAGGAAGAATTGTTCCTGAAGCCTGAGATGAGTTATTTAGTTGAGGTGGTCCCAGCTCACCAGTTCCTGATGTGTCATAATGCAATCTAGTGTAATACACAATGATCCTGATTGTTGCTGTTTAATGCAAGTGATCATGAAACCCAGTACCCAAGTGTTAAGAACTACAACTTTAAAGTCAATATTATGATGAGCTTACCCTCCAGGAATCATAGATTACATTTTCATGATTACTAGAAGTTTGCCTAGGCCCCCTCCATGCCTGTATTAAAGATAAGGATGAATCTCCAAGAGGCATTTGTGCAGTGCAAGAACAGTGCATCTGAGTGGCAGCCTCAGGGACACACAGGTTTCCTCTGGGTGTGCGTGTGTGAAGTGCATAGTGCAGAGAGTAAATGTGTCTCTGCTGAAAACACCTGTGGGAATGATTACAGTGAGATGTTTCTCCTTTATTAGTTATGAAGCTTCATGAAAGAAGAGATTTCATGTGTTTCAGAGACCCTGTATCAGGCTCAGATGTATCTTGTGATAGATTCTCTGGTTTTCAGATATATTGATGCTGGGCATGATTGAGCATGCCTATAATCCCAGTACTTGGGAGGCGGAGACAGAAGGATCTCAGTTTCAAGTACAGCCTCAGCAATGTAGTCAGACTTTCAGCCACTTAATAATACCCTGTTTCAAAACAAAAAATAAAAATGGCTGGGGTTTAGCTTGGAGGTAGAATGCCCCTGGGTTCAACCTCAATACCTCCCAGATATACTCATAAGAATCCCATGCTTTAGCATTTCTATTTATACAATGTACAGCATTTCTCACTTCTATTTATACAATTTACAGCATGTATTTTCCATACTTGTCTTATACTTTAATATCTTTCACAAACCTTCTCTATTAACTTACCTCAGTGACTAAGAACAGATAATTATATGATTCCAAAGTAGTATGAATTTAGTTTCTATTGATGCCATTTTAACCTGAATTCATATTTCAGGTTCTATCATTTATGGAACAACATAATAGAATTAAATGATTCTAAGAAAGTATTGGTGTACTTTACCTTCTCACATAAGAGCAAATGAGTGTTTCTGTTTTCATCCTGAAACAGAGGCAGTCTTGCATTCATAAAATCCAATTTGTCATCATGTAGGGACACATATTCAAACTATGGTCAGTTCGTACACACTTCATTATAGCCTTGAAATATTGACATACAATGCATATGGGTTTATAGAGTGCAGCTTTGCATATAAATGAAAACATTTTACAAACCAAATGTTATTTTATCACTCATGTAGTATAAAAAGAGAAAGTGCATAAAATAAATTAAATAGATCTGCATTATTTGAAGAATACAGTTACCTAGTGTCTTTGGACTTGCGTTGCTGTTGAATGTACTATCTTGTACCACTCATGCCATATTTAAGACCCCACTTACATCCATAATTACTATGTGAATTAGATAAATTACTTAATGACTGCATAAAATGTCCTTTTCTTTGTCATGAAAATAATCTCAGTGTCTGACTCATAGATTTGTGAAGAATAAAGAAGGTACCACGGACTTCAATGAATGGATTTAAACACTATACATTCACTTAAAATGTATACATTAAAAATTGGAAACTTGCCGGGCGTGGTGGTGCACGCTTGTAATCCCAGTACTTTGGGAGGCGGAGACCAGAGGATCCCGGTTCGCGGCCAGCCTCACCTCTCTCTCTCTCTCTCTCACTCTCTCTCTCCCTGTCTCTCTCTCTCTCTCTCTACCTAGTGAGTCCCTCCGCAACTTTGTGAGACCCGGTTTCAAAATAAAGTATAAAAAAATAGGGCCGGGGGTGTAGCGCGGAGGTAGAACGCCCTTGGGTTCAATCCCTGGTACCGCAATTAAAAAAAAAAAAAGAATTGGAAACTTTGGAATGAAATAACATCTTTGCATAAAGAGCTCTAAGTTTATTATAACAGCAAGTAGGAATATTAGATTTCAGATGAAATGATAAATATTGCCCATGGCCAGTGTTCTCAGACAGAATCCTCTGGCTTCAAAAACAAGTATCAGTCCCTAAAATTGGCAGAACGGGTTCCAGGGATTTAGCAATAGGAGATTTGATACTATTCTGCTCTTCATCAAGAAAATACTAAAAAAGTACTCCATGCAGCCCTGCTGACCTTTCCTTATGTGGTGTGTGTGGGTCTCATGCTCTGGGCCAGCAGCTCCATGGTTTCCATCCTGTACGGTTACAAGCAGAGAACGCGACACATTCATAAATCTGTCTTCCCCCCAGATCCTCCCCTGAGTCCAGAGCTACCAAAACCATCCTTCTCCTGGTGAGCACCTTTGTCTATTTTTACACGCTTTGCTGAATCTTTACCCTTTGTTTGAGTGTTTTTCTTTATTCTAACTGGTTCCTGGTGCACACAGCTTCAATAGTCGGTGGGTGTTTCCCAACTGTCAGCCCCTTTCTGCTCATAAGTGGTGACTCCATAGCTTCCAGGCTCTTCTTTGCCTATGTAAGGAATAGAAAAAAAAACTGAACATATGAGTTACTTGTAGTTTGCATATAATTGCATAATTTTAAGGTGTTTGCTTACTCAGACTCTGGGATGTTCATAAGCACAGTTTTGTGCAGTCTCACTCCACGTCTCACTGCGGTGGACAATCAGACTGTTTTGCTCCAGTGATGAACAATAAATATTAATAGCAATGAAAAATAAAATATAATGTAATGATTCTGTAAATATGCCTCTGTACTGGGTAATGATGAGTTCTTAATTTC
This sequence comes from Glis glis, assembly GCA_004027185.1. Classification (NCBI taxonomy): domain Eukaryota; kingdom Metazoa; phylum Chordata; class Mammalia; order Rodentia; family Gliridae; genus Glis; species Glis glis. Next base: position 10,850 of record PVJS01026354.1, on the reverse strand, counting down.
TATTGTCTCTAATTACTAAATAGGAAAAGCTTTTCCTGTTTAGAAACCTTGTTTTCTGTAAGACCACATAAATGTTCTCCAGTGTTTCTTGAGAAAACTTCATTGTTTATTATCAATTATTTTTGTGAGTGTAGTACTGGGGATTGAACCCAGAGGCACCCTGCCTCTGAGCTATTCCCCCAGTCCTTTTTTATTTTTTGCTTGAAACAGGGTCTTGCTAGGTTGCTGTGAGTCTCACTACGTTGCCAAGGCTGGCTTCAAACATGTGATGCTCCTGTCTCAGCCTACCAAGAACTGGGATTACAGGCATGTGCCCAGCTAGCCATTAAAATTTTGCACAGTAAAGTATGAAAAATTGATTTTTCATCCAGTGTCTCTACAATGGTGATGATATTTAAGAAACCAAATTTAGTATAATATGAGACTTAATGAAGCTGTGTGTGTGAAATATGATATTCATTACATTTCCTGTCTGCTTTGTAGGATTTTGAGGTTTTTATTTTAATTAGAAAAATAAAGTAAAAGGAAAATTCAAATAGAGAGGGAATAAACTTAAAGGGACATCAGGATATGACAGCATGAAAAACAAAGTTGGTTGGTTGTGTAGTGTGTTTGAGTATTAGTATTCTTTTCCTCACACAAATAAAATGTTTTATTATGAAAATATTTTCCATTCTTTCTTTTCATTAAATCCCATCTTTCATGGCTCTGCTAGGTAAAGAGGTCTACAGTAACCTCTATCCTTGTCTCCTGTTTTTGTCTATAGAAGATTTATAGCAGCATACAACCAAGGTTGTAATAATTTTCTTCGTTAATTCTACTCTTGCCTCATCAATTTTAATGTCTACACATACAATATAGTCTTCATTCCTTGACAAATTATGAATTAAACTTTTAAATATTTTATGTCTTCTTATACTTTCCAACAGAGTAAGAAAATATACATCAATATTTTTCTGTATCTTTCTACATGTCTATCTAATCAAATGCTTATATACATTCTAATTGAAAGAACCTTAAAATTAATAAAAGAAAAATATGATTAGAGCAATTTACACACACTATTCATGTTGACAAGTGATCATAAGCATGTAAAGTTACCATGCCAGGATCCTAAAATACTTCCTGTTTTAGTGGCCTGTAGATTATTACAATTTGTGGACTGAAGACAAAGAAATAGTGTGAATAAAGTACTGATAGCCAGTCTGCCCTGAGATCTGCAGCTCTCCCCTCTCCATCCCCCTCCTTCTCTGACCTGCATCTCTCAATGTCCTCTAGCCTCCCCGAGTCCATGATTGTTACCCACCTGGTCATCCCAGTCACTTCTGCTAGCCTGTCCACCCTGTGTGCCTCTCTTGTTCTACACCCTCCATGACATCCGCTCTCCAAAACTTCTCAGGGTACCATCTTTGGGTGTCTTTATCTCCTCCAGGGGAACTGCAGAGATAACAGGGGAAGAGCAGGGATTCCCATGGTCAAAATAGCCTAGCAGCGATCCTGAGGCACAATTAATTCAGCTGGGGCTCAGTGGGAGAGCATGTGCATAGCATGTATAAGGTCCTGAGTTCAATCAGCAGAAGAAAAGAATAAAAATTAATCAGCAATTACTATGAGAGTTTATTAAGATTGTAGGGGTGCCCTGATACCACTCTTTATGAGTAGCTCCCACACAGTATCTCATTAAAGGCTACAGGTTCACTGAGGATTTTTGTTGTTGTTTCTGTGTTTTTCTGTAAGGCGAGTTCTTTTGGGCAGATGCAGAGTTCAATGTCTGAATTTGATACATGGCAAACACCAGTTTGTGGAGGAACCTGAGTCAAGGATACAGTATATCCCAGGAGTGAAAATTCCTAGGATATCATACATATATCTGGGAACCCTGAAATGAAAGACTGTGGAATTGGAGGTGTGAAAATAAAGATTGCTAAATCCTTGTCTTAGTTCAAGATTGCACAACAAAACAACATAGATGGGGTAGATTAAACAATAGAGATTTGTTTCTCACAATTAGGGAGTCTGGGAAGTCCAAGATCAGGGACACATAAGGCTTCTTCCTTTGACATACTGATGGCCACTGTCTTGTTCTGTGTTCACATGATCGCTCCACTGTATATGAACTGCGGTGGGCGGGGGTAGACTTCTTCTTCCTATAAGGAAATTAACCACCATAAAGGTCTCATCACCATGACATCAGAGTCTGGAGGGTCCTGACTGGGAGCTCCAGCCTCTCTCTGCTATGGAGTCATGGACAGTGGGGAGCACTATGATGTGTGAGAATTCACAGAGAGGACTGGGACCAGGGAAGCTCACCTGCACCTCACATGCTGACCTCTGCCTGGTCCCAGGGCTCAGACGGGAACCTCTAGTGTACAGTATCTGCAGGGTTGGCACTGACAGGACATGCCACAAGGCCCATCATAAATCACACTGTCAGACTGTCTGGTGGCCAAAGTTCCCAGAGAAACTAAGACGGTGTTGAAGCAGAATATTCCAGGGCTTAGGGATTCTCTCCCAGCAGCTGAGAGCAAAACCAGACCTGTCCTGGTATGAAATTGATTCTTTCCTGAAGAAGCCAACCTCTGGTCCTTGGACTATATTTTCTTAAAGCAAAACAGCCAGGCATGATGGTGTGCACCTGTAATCCCAGTACTTTGGAGGCTGAGACAAGGAAGGTTGCAGGTTTGAGGACAGCCTCAGCAACATAGCAAGATTCTCAGTAACCTAGTGAGACCCTGCTTCAAAATCAAGAATAAATAGGCCTAGGGGTGGAGCTGAGTTAGAATACCCCTGGGTTCAATAACCAGTACCTCTAACACCACCACTACCAAAAAAAAAAAATCACAACAACTGTATTTGTCTGGTATTCCAATTTTTACTCTAAGTCTTTTTATAACAGAAAAAGTTGTACTAGGAGTGTGAATTTGCCAGACTTTTGGAGGAGCTATTGTAGGGGTTGAGGAAATCTATAGCAACAGTGAATTTAGGACTTGGGGAAGAGCTCAGAGGTGGAATGCTTGATTAGTAGGCACGAGGGCCTAGCTTTGATTCCCAGAACTACAAAATGAAAAATGAAAGAAAAGACAAAGAAAAAGGAACAGCTAACATATTCTATAAAATGATTGCATAAACGTTCATATCCTTGTACTAATTTAGTCATTTCCCATTTGAAACATTGCTGTTTGTACCTTATATTAAAGTTGTGTCAAACTACTTAGCATAGAAGTTAGTTGATGGTCAGCTAAGTACAGTCCTTTCTCAGGCTATTCATTTTCTATCCTGAGGAAGTTTTAAGTCAACTCTCAATATATTTAATTTTCAATATTAGTAATATTGTAAGACTTAACACAGGAAATTAATTTAATTGTAGTAACAATGTTTGTGTTACACCAGCTCATAGTATGATCATGATATAGTTCAGTTTCCTTTCGGAAGTAATTAGAAGTATAGAGGTATTGCTATGCCTTACCTAAAGCATCTACTTTGTCCATCTAAGGTACTATTATGAATAGGTGTCATTACAATTAGGCAATGTTTCTGTTTTGTCTGGGTTCTAAGTTAAATGGAAACAAAGCACAATGTCCTGTCAAGTTGGGGATGAAAGGGGAGAATGGCAGAATGAACCAGGATTAATCTCAATATTATGTATGTGGGGATAGGGGTGGGGGGAGTGGGGAGGTAGCCAGAGGTATGCTCACCAAGTGCTGTGTGCATGTATGTCACTATCACTATGAAATACATTGTGATGTGAGACTATAATGCACCAGTAAAAGTATTAAAAATTATGGATTTATTCCTTGGAAAATCCAAAGGAATTATTTGTATGCTTATATCAAACATGCCAAGTGCTTAAATTCAGTGAGTAGCATTGATTCGGCTGGTACTTACTTTTAAGAATGTATAGCTGGGTCATATGGTGGTTCCATTCCTAGTCTTTTGAGAAATCTCCATACTGATCTCGACAGTGGTTGTACTTACTTACATTCCCACCAAGAATGTATAAGCTTCCTATTTCTCCACATCCTTGCCAGTATTCAGGAAAAAATCAATCCAACCAAAAACCTGGAAATTGTGTTGAATAGATACTTCTCAAATAAGAAATACAAAATGGATAATAAATTTCTGAGAAAATGTTCAACATCATTAGATAGTAATCAGGGAAACAAACCCAAACTGCTTCTTTGATGTACATTATTATGCTTAAGTATCTACTCTGAGAGGAGTCAACATCTGTGAAATACATAGTCCTACAAATTTTCCATGCCATCTACATTGCCAAATTAGTAGTGACTGATTGGTGCAAATGATTCCAATGCTTTGCAATATAAATTACCAGCATCACGTTCTTTCTTTACTTTATAGGATTTTGAAAATTCCTCTCAGGTATTTTGTCTCATCGGGTCTCTGCTCATACATTAAGTGATGGTGTACACATGTGGCTTGAAAGTTAGAAGAACACTAAATCGGAGGACAGCTTCTCAGAGAAGCAGAGGATCCAGTGAGACTTTGGTGCTTTGCTGCCAGTCCCCCACGTGTCAGACCTCAGTATTTCCTGCTCTCCTCTGTGTGAGATCTGATTTACCTCAAGGGGACAGGTAAAAGAAAGAGCCTTTCCCAAAGACTCCTACAGCCTCTTGGGAGAGTGTGAATAGAAACTTGTAATTTGTTTTTGGTAATGAGCAGGTGCTAAAAAAGTTTTTCAGACACATTCTGCTCTCCAGAAACCCGCACTCTACTGGTACAGGTGAATGATAATTGTGTTTCTACAGGAAGGTGGAGTCAGAGAATCAGACATATATCTCAGGGTTTGACTTCCTTTCTCCCCCACAAAATAGATATCAGAACCATTACACCAGCCAGGATCCCAGCAACTGGAAGGAGGCAGGAGATCAGGTCATTTTTCAGTGCCAGAAACGGAGTCTGTGAGGGAAGGTGACGCTGTCCTGGAGTTCTGACCAGCAGAGTCCAGGAAAGACGACACACAGACACTTCAGTACAGACGGTGCAGCTTCCTCTTTATTATCCTCTCTCTCAGCTTCCTCTTCCTCTTTCTCCTTCTCTTTCTCAGCTTCCTCTCTCTCAGCTTCCTCTCTTCTCTCAGCTTCCTCTCCTCTTAACATCGGCATCCCGCTTATATTATGTACGAGCAACCCCTCCCCAATCACGCCAGAAGCAATCCTCCAATCACACCTCTCTCACGCCACATACACGCAGGCCAGGCCTCCTCTCATAGGCTCTCCACCATCAAGCACGCAATGAGCATGCACCAAACGCGTGCGCTCCCCAACTGCGCATGTGCTAGGTCTGGTAAACAAGTGCAGGTCACAAGACTTGGCAGCCCGCCAGGCGCCATCTTGGCTGGCTCGACCAAGCCCAGCTTCCCACAGGAAGGAGACGCATCAGGAGCCTGGGTAAGTGACCTGGTGGGAAGTGATTCTTCTCGGTTTGAAATGGGTCCCGTGCCCAACGCACATGGAGAGGAAGAGGCATTCCTGAGGCCTGAGCTGAGGTAGTGTACGGAGGTGGGTCCCAGCTCACCAGTCCCTGATGTGTCCTAATGCAATTTATTGTGGTCCACAAGGACCCTATTGTTGGTGTTCAATGCCAGTGATCATGAACCTTGGCTTTCAAGTGGAAAGGATTATAGCTTTAAAGTCAATTTTCTGACCAGCCCACCTTATAGATTAAATTTTCAGGATTTCTAGAAGTTTGCCCAGGACTTCTCCATGCTTGTAATAAACACTAGGATGAATCTCCAGGAGGCATTTGTGTAGAGCAAATCATTACATCTGCGTGGCAGCCATAGGGACAGACATGATTCCTGGGGCTCTGGGTGTGTGGAGGGCACATCGGAGATAGTAAACGTGTCTCTGCTGAAAACACCTGTGGGAATGATGACGGTGAGATGCTTTTCCTCAAGCAGTTTGCAAGCAGCACTGAAAGACAAAGAGACCATATGTGTTTCAGAGAACAGGTATCAGGCTCAGGTGTATCTTGTGATAGAGCCTCTGGTTTTAAGATATTCTCATAATGATCCAATGTTTAGCCTTTCTAGTTATACAATGTACAGCATTTCTCACTTTACAGCACATATTTTCCATACTTGTCCTATACTTTAGCATGACTCAAAAACCTTCTCTAGTCCCTTGATTAAATCAGTGATTAAAAACAGATAATTATGTTATCCAAAGTTAGCATGAATTTAGCTTCTATTGACACTAATTTAACCTAAATTAATATTTCAGGTTCTATCATTTAAGGAAAAACATAATAGGAGTAAATAATTATCATGAAAATGTCAGTATATTTCGCTTCTGACACAAAAGCAAACAGTTGTTTCTGTTGGTATCCTGATAGAGATGCAATCTGGCATTCATTAAATCCAACTTGCCATCATGCAGGGACAGGTATTTAAGATAGAGTCAGTTCCTACACAGTGAGCACATTTTATTATGACCTTGAAATCATTATGCACAATGTGTATGGGCTTATAGAATAAAGCTTTGCACATAAATGAGAACATTTTACAACCAAAACTATAAAATAAAATACCACTCATGTAATATAAAAAGCAGGGTATAAAAATAAGTTAAGTAGATCTGGATATTTGAGGAATAATCAAATACATCATGTCCTTGGCTTAGCATTGTTGTTAATGTACTATCAATTACCACTCCTGCCACCTTCAAATCTCTACTTATTACCATATGTAGGGTGTAAATGAGACAATACTTAATGTGTCTGCATGAAATGTTTTTGTCTTTACCATGAAAATAATCTAAGTGTCTGCCTCACAGCTTTGTGAAGAACAAAGAAGTTACCATGGACTTCAATGAATAGATTTAGACACTACATTTAACATCTTTGTATAAATAGTTCTAAGTATACTCTAACAGTAGGTAAAGAAAACTGGATTTTGGATGATAGGATAAATGTTGCCCATGGCCATTGTTCCCAGACAGGAAGACAAATATCACTGCCCCAAACTGGCAGAATGGCCTCCAGGGATTTGGCAATAGGAATGGTCTACTTAGCTCAGACTGCTGTTGGAATCCTGGGGAATCTCTCTCTTCTTATTCATTATACAATTCTTTATTTCACTAAGTGCAGATTGAGATCCACAGATTTGATTGTCAAGCACCTGATTGTTTCCAACTCCTTGGTCATTCTATGTAAGGGAGTTTCTCAAACAATGGGAGCATTTGGCTGGAAAGATTTCCTCAATGACCTTGGATGCAAACTTGTTTTCTACCTTCACAGAGTGGGCAGGGGTGTGTCCATCAGCAGCACCTGCCTCCTGAGTGTCTTCCAGGTGATCACCATCAGCCCCTGGGACTCCAGGTGGGCAGAGCTCAAGGGACAAGCCCCCAGGTCAATGAGCATCTTCATTGTTCTCTGCTGGGTCCTCCACATGCTGGTAAACACTGTTGTTCTTAGGAACATGACAGAAAAATGGAGCAATACAAATATCACCTATGAAAAGGAATTTGGATACTGTTCTGCTGTTCGTCAAGATATAACTAGAAGAATACTGCATGCAGCCCTGCTGACCTTCCCTGATGTGGTGTGCATGGGGCTCATGCTCTGGGCCAGCGGCTCCATGGTTTTCATCCTATACAGGCACAAGCAGCAGGTGCGACACATTCATAGCATTAACATTTCCCCTAGATCTTCTCCTGAATCTAAAGCTACCAAAACCATCCTCCTCTTAGTAAGCACCTTTGTTTGTTTTTACTCCTTCTATTTTAGGAGTTTTTGTAGATTTTTGCAGTTACCCCAATTGGTTCCTGATGCACACAGCCACAATAATTGCTGGGTGTTTCCCAACTGTCAGCCCCTATCTGCTCATGAGCAGCAACTCCAGTGCTCCTAGGCTCTGCTCTTCCTTGATTAGGAATAGAAAAACCCCTAATCATGTGAGAAACATGTAACTTGCATGCCTCTGGACAATTTGAAGGTGTTTACTTACTCCCTGAGAGGTTTGTAAGCACAGTTAAGAAAGCCTCATCCAAGAGAGTGTTGGACAGTCAGGCTGCTTCTGCTCTAATAATGGACAATAGATATTAATAGTAACAAAAATGGAATATTATGTAATTATCTATATACCACACTGTATTGTAAATGGTGAGAAACTCTTAATTTCAATACATTCTAATTTGTCTTTTCCCTCTGTATGTAAATGCTTTTCCTGCTTAAGATTTATTTTCCTGGCTGGCATGGTGGAAAATGCCTATAAATCCAGTACCTGGGAGGCTGAGACAGGAGGATTACAGGTTCAAGGCCAGCCTCAGTAACTTAGCAAGGCCCTCAGCAATTTAGTGAGAATCTGTTTCCAAATAAAAATCAAAATAGGGCTGGGAGGATAACTCCGAGGCAGTATGGCCCTGGTTCAATCCCAGTCACATGCGTGCACACACACACACACACACACACACACAAAACATGATATATTTCTTAGCAAAGACTATAGCATTGTTCTCAAGTGTTTATTGTAAAAAAAAACTTTTTGTTTAATCTGTAACAATTCAATCAGCAATTTGTGAGGAATTTGTTTACACATCCAGAAATTGGACATTGGGCTATATACAAAACCAAATTTACTATAAGTTGAGACTTACTGAAATCTGCAGGTGAGGCATGATATTCATTGCATTTTCTCTTTTATAATCTTTTGAAATATTTTATTATAAATATTATTAAGATAGAACAAAGATTTAAAGATTAGGAAAGCACAATTGCCAAACTATGGAACCAGCCAAGATGTCCATCAATAGATGAATGGATTACAAAACTATGAGATATGTACGCAATGGAATTTTATGCAACCATCAAGAAGAACAAAATTACATCATTTGCAGAGAAATGGATGGAATTAGAGAACATCATGCTTAGTGATATTAGTCAGCCATAATATGGAGAAGCTAGGGAGAATAGGGCATAGGAGGGACGCCAGACAAAGATGGAGAAAGCCTCAAATGAGTCAAGAAGGCGACCTAACTGAGGGAGATGGGAGGGGGGAAGTGGGAAACACCCTATGCACAGGATGTACATACACAAATATATCAAAGACAACTACTATGCTGAGCAGGAGAAGGAGGGATGGGGGAGGGAATTGGTGTGGGAATTGGGGGAGGGCTAATTGACTGATGTGTGCATGTATATTTCTACCATCCTGAAATCCATCAAGATGTATGATTACAATGCACCAATAAAAATAAAGGTAAGGAAACAACTTAAAACAATCAGGATGGGACAATGTAAAAACAAAGTTGGTTTGGTTAAGAACTGGTATTCTTGTTCCTTACACAAAAGAAACATTTGTTCTGAAAATGTTCTGCAGTCTTTCTTTTCATTTGCTGTCACCTGTCATTGCTGCACTAGGCGACTAGGTCTCCAGTAACCTCACTCCCCGTCTTTGTGTCTTCTGGTCTTTAGCAGTCCACAGCACCATACCACCAAGGTCCATCTGTTGTCTAAACTTTCCATAGGCCCTTTATGCTCGTAGGATGGGTTATTTGCAAACGATAAAGGGAAAGATGCACTCTGTTGGGATGCCAGCTTTTGTGGTCTCTCAATTTTCTCCATAAACCGCATTAGCTTTGTTTCAGAATATCTTTTTAAGGATTATTGTAAAATAAATAGCCTTGGAAAAGGTATATTATTCTCTGTCTGTCTGTCTGTCTGTCTCCCTCTGTCTCTCTCTCCCCCACCCCACCCCGGTACAAAGGATGGATTAATGTCCTGACCAGTTCCTTCTGCAGCAACACTGGGGCGGGTTTTCTTGTACCTCATGTTGCAAGGCAGGGCTTCCTCACTTGAGTTTCTTCAGCTATGGCACAAATCTGTACCTGCAGCGTCTTCCTGGGCCTCTAGTCCCTGTGGGTCTTGGGGAGGGGAAGAGCCTGGACAAACACATGTGATCTTCAAATTCTGAATTCCAGGTGTCATAGAATTAGTAAAGCCTTTTGCAACTGTTTTGTGTCTCCCTCCCCCTTTTTGTGTCTCCTTGAAGGAGTCTTTGGCCTTTGTGAACTGGCAGGCTCATTTCTATTGGGTTTGCAAATAGTTTCCAATCTCAGACTCTTCACATTTCCTGACAGTCTTGGTGAGCAGGACGGAGTGTTGAGAAAGACATGACTTTCTAAAAAGGAAAGAGTAAGGACAGCTTACTCTTACAGTAAGTCAACTTTCCCGTTACTGTGACCAAAGTGCCCGAAAAGAACAGCTTCGAGGAGGAAAGGTTTAATGGGCCCCTGGTACTAGAGGTTTCAGTCATGAAGGCCAGAAGCAGAGAGAGCAGGAGAGGGAACTAGGGACATAAACAACACACAAGACCACATTTCCAATCACCTACCTCCTCCAGCCACACCATGCCTGCCAAAGTTACCATGCAATAAATGGATTCTAATTATGACTCCATCAATAGATTTATATACTGATCACATTATAACCCTCATGATTCAAATCTTTCACCCCTGAACACTTTTGCCAACATAAGAGCTCTTCCAGGGGACATTCTATATCCAAATCATAACAGATCCTTTTTGGAACTGGGTAGGGGATAGGAGAAGACTCCTGAGAGCAATGGGAAATGCTGTTCCCATTGGCAGATGAGGCGAGAATAAGGCCTCTCACTATCCTCCCTTTTAAGGAAGCTGTTGTGTGAGACACAGGATTGACGGAAGCTACCTGAATGTGTGTGTATGTGGTTCACCCTCTTCCTGGCTATAGGAGGAAGCATGGAGGGGTCCCAAATTGCCACAGACTTTTACGTGAACCAGCAGCTTTCTAAGTGTATGTGGCTGAGCTGCAAGCAGCCAAGAGCCTGCTAGAAACTGCAGGAAATGTGCCCT
>PVJS01026353.1:0-27071 GCA_004027185.1 Glis glis | reverse complement strand
GAGAGAAACTTTTTATTAGCGGTATACTTCATGAGCTTTCTGATTTTGGAAATGAAAAAATATGTAAAAGTCTGCTTTTAGAACTGGGGGACCACAGTACTGCAGTGGCTTTCTCTGTTCTGCCCGCAAATACCCTTTTCTTGAATATGAATGTCTTCTCTCTCACCCAGAGTTTGGTTATACCAACCTCCTTCGGATGGCAATCCGGATTTCCCATGTAGATTCCTGACCCCTTTTCCAGGCTCCTGGTGAGCGGAGAACTGCTGGGCTAGGACCTGCCTTCTCACGAGTAGCTCCGTTTCTGTACTCTCATTGGCTGTTACTCTTCCCGGTCCCGCCCACAAGACCTCAATCCTGATTGGGCATCATCCGCCTTTTGTTACGGCAAAGGTGGATCTCGACGCTTGGAGATGGGCCGGCGGGCAGCTAATGCGCAGGCGTGAATTCTCGAGCCGTGATTGGCGGGCGACGGGGCGGGGCGGGGCGAGGCGAGGCGGGGCTCCTCTCTCGGCGCACGCTCCGTCGGCGGAGAGGCGGGGCTGCCGGTGTCGTCGGTCCAGGTATCCCGGCCGAGGCGTCTTCCGATCCCACCCCCTCCTGGCGCCGGCGGAAGGTGAGGGCGGACCCGGGCCGCGGAGGGCCTGGCTCGGTGCCGGGGTGGCGGCCTCCGTACCGCCGAGGGCCTGGAGGGCGGGGCGGGCTGGACGGCCGGCGGAGGAGCGGCCTCGGGCCTGGGCTTGATGGGCGGCGAGGCCTGGCTTCCCGCAGAACCCTAGCGCATCCTCTTAGCTCATTGTCAGGCCCAGAGCGTTCTCCGGGCAGGGGCCGCCCGCGGTCCCCGAGGCCGACATCCTGCTGCTTCCTCCCCGCCGCTCTTGGTTGCCCTGTGCATCCTTCCGCTCGGGAATGGAACTGCAGGATGGAACCAAACTGCGCTTGGGTGGGTCGGGGCCTGACACACCTAGGCTTGCCCTTGGCTGCTTTGCCAGAACCCGGATGATGGGAGGGGACGCCACGGTGGGGGGGAGGCTGGTGAGTCGTGAAATAAGGGACCGGGCATCGTTGCAGGAGCTGAAAGCTGCACCTGGGTTTGTTTCTTCATCAGCTTCCCTCAAGAGTCCTGCACAATAAGTTTCAAGGGGTAAGGCTTGAACAGGAGAAAGAGCATATATTCCTGAAAGGCAGGACGTCTGTTATACAAGCTGTCAATCTCAGACTGTGATGTAACAATATTAAGGACACATTGCTATTCCAGCTGTTCCCAACACCTCATCTCTCTGTACCTGAGAACCCAAAGCTATGCCTAGGAATCCTGGCACCTGTAATCATCATTGATTAAACTCAGTTTAGCTAGCTGCTCTCTGGGTATCTAGCTTAAGTTTTAATCCACATTGGCCAAACAGCCCCTTGATCTTGAAATCAAGATAATTTTGAAACTGGAGTTTCCTAACCTAAAAAAAGTCCGTCACTAGCAGAACTTGAACAGATTCAAACAGATCATGTGAAATTGATGCAGTTTGAAGCGAATGAAATTTATCTTCAGTTACTTAGTAGAAACACCAAAGAAGATTGATATCAGAGGTTGAAAAATGTTTGGCAAACTTAAATTAGGACCATAATAAAACTTGTTCCATTCCACTGTGGAAAAAAAACGGACTAGATAGGTAGATTTGAGTTCAAACTCTTGATACAGACATTGGCTGAGAAATGCGAGGCAAGATACATAGCCTTTCCAAGATTTATATCCACATCTGTAAGTTGCATTTCCTTCTGTTGAACTGATGACATGATACATATAAAGTGCTTAGTACATTAATGCACAAAGATTCTGCTAAAATCATTAGTTCACTAGTAAATAGATGACAAGTGGTAAAAGTCAGTTTCCAATGCAGAAAAGCTCAGTGGTTGAGGTTGGATGGATATTAGGAAAAAAAAAATCTTAAAATCTCAAGTCTGAGATGTGAGCATAACTGGTAGAGTGGTGGAAAAAACCAGGCTGGGACATTGGCGTAGTCTTGGCTCTGTGGATAACTACTGTGATTTTGAATAAGCCATTATCATCTTTGTCCTTGATTTATTTGTGAAATGAGGCAGTTGGACCAAATGGTTTTTCTAAAAAGTTTTTTTTTTTGTGGTCCAAACTAGAGCTAAAAGGTAAAGATAATGGTTAATTTGAATTGAATACCTACCAGGTATGCACGCACATTGTATCAGTCCATTAAATTCCCACAACAAACCCACGAAGTACATATTGTTATTTCCATTTTATAGGTGAGGAAACTGAGGCTGAGATTTTAACCTTGCCTAAGGTTCCAGAGTTTATAAAAGAGCTTGGATATATATCCAAGTAATCTCAGCCCATGTTCTTAATCAGTGTTATAATTCCTCTTTAGAAGAGGTACTATAAAAAAAAGTATTTGGTAAGATGATAATCTTTGCTCACAGTTTGGTATGTGAGTATGGGAAAGATTATTTAATTAAATAGATCTTGTCCTAATGCTTGCCACATTTCCCAATTCTTATTTCCCCATACCTTCTGCTTCCTGAATGTATATTATCAAAAATAATTTTAGATTCTCTCCCACTCCCTGGATAGGCACCATAGTTTACTATGGGTTTTGTTGTTGTTGTTTAATTTTGAAACAGGATCTCACTAGGTTGTTGAGAGTCTAAGTTGCTGACTCTGTCCTTGAACCTGTGATTCTCCTGTCTCAGCTTCCCAAGTACTGGAATTACGGGTGTGCCCAGCTGTAATCATGCCTGGCCTTACTCTGATTTTTTGAGAAAAGTTTTAAAAGATCTGAACAATCTCAGAACCATGTCCATGTTAGAGCGAAGGCAGGTTTAGGATAGGCAAAGCAGTCTCAGCACCCCAAATTTGTTTCAGTGTTCCCACACTTGAGAAGCTTTGGTCTGGATTCTCTTCATGTAAGAGTTGCATTTTTGTCTAGGAGCAGGAGCTTAAAATGAACTCTTAGGAGCACATTTTACATGGAATTGGGTTTACATGATATCTGTAGATTAAAAAAAGGATTTTATACTTGAAAATCACAATCTTATATTGTGTCTATTAGGATTTAGTGCAGTTTGGGAATTGATCCTATTTCGAAAGAAACAAAATCCATGACTCAAATACTGTGACATAAAGAACTCAAACAAATCTCTTGATTCTATATGTAAAATAAATAAATTTATTACTTTAAACATGCTGAAAGACTTAGAACATATACAATAGTACCATTTTGAGGCATTTCTGTTTAATCACATCACAAAGAAAATTGCTACTTATTCTTTTGTTGTGGAGTAGCATTGGGTAATGCTGGTCTACTTTATTAAAGTAATACCCTTTTGCATAGGCCTGTACATACAGCTAGGCAGGTTTTGCGTTGCACAGCCCTTGGAGTGCAGGCTTACATAAGACTGTGATATGAATAGTGCCCTCTGGGGTTATGTGCACTGTCTTGTGGCATTGCTTTTATCCTCCTGTCCCCACCTCAATCTTTTTTTTTCTTTTTTTGCAGTACTGGGGATTGAACCCAGGGGCGTTCTACCTCCGAGCTATACCCCCGGCCCTATTTTTTATACTTTATTTTGAAACTGGGTCTCACGAAGTTGTGGAGGGCCTCACTAAGTAGCTGAGGCTGACCGCAAACCTGGATCCTCCGGTCTCCGCCTCCCAAGTCACCTCAACCTTAAATATATTTTTTAAGAGCAATTTTCCCTCTAATAAGTCTTCTTGACCTTGCTGTTCTACTGGCTCTTTTTCTTTCACTTTTTCAGGTGAAGTCAAACCACTAACAAGTCATGCATAGATTTTCTATTGTTTGGATTAAATTTGGCCAAAATTTCAGAAACTACTTTTTTGTTACCTACTACATCAGTGAGTTTGGAACACTTGTGCTTTTGCAGAAGTCTTTTTGCTTTAATTTTAATATTTGAAACATAAGCAAAAGAATAATACTCCATTCCTGGACTGTATTTTAATTTCAGCATCAAATGTATTGATTTCATGATTATCTGTTGCTTTGGCTTGTGTATCTTATAACTCTTAAGCTTTCATAAAAATTCTGCTTTAATTGTATTCTTTTTTTTTTTTTGGTGGTACCGGGGATTGAACCCAGGGACATTCTACCTCTGAGCTACACCCCCAGCCCAATTTTTTATTCTTTATTTTGAAACAGGGTCTCACTAAGTTGCAGAGGGCTTCACTAAGTAGCTGAGGCTGGCTGCGAACCCGGATCCTCCTGTCTCAGCCTCCCAAGTGTGCACCACCATGCCTGGCTTGCTTTAATTGTATTCTTAAAAACACTGAATATTACAAATTAGAAGCACTTTGTATTTATTATTTAGCAAGGGCAGTAGCCAAATTGCAGTCTGCTCTTGCTGAGTCCTCCCAAGATCACTCACTTTTATTAGCAGTTGCCTTTGTCATCTCTCTCAGACCTATTTTAGCCAGTTCAGCGGTTGAAACTATATTAAAAGTGAGGGTGACCGGTGCTTTGTTAGAAGTGTAAAGTGTCAAATCAGGTTCTTGCTATAAGAGTGGATGGTAGGTGTTCCAACCACAAAAAGGATAACTACTTCAGGTAATGCATATGTTAATTAGCATAGTCATTCCACAGTTTTATATGCTTCAAAATATATTGTAAAAATAAATGCGACAATTTATGTCAGTTAAAAATAACAAAGTTCACTGGAGAGGAATAATTTTTGAAGTGTTGTCTTTGAATACTACAATAGGTTGAATAAACAAACACAGAATTTTTGAAAAAATTTTAGTAATCAATCTCTTTGGATTTATATAGCTGTACTAATATATACTTACTTTCTTTGAAGTATGGAGAACCTGAGAATTAAAACCATGTGAAAAACAAGTGGGAGAAAAAGTACCTTTAAGTGCTGCCTGGATAAGTGGAAAGATGCAAAAAGACTTGGAGTAGGTTTATTAAGCATCATTGAGTTAATTGTATAACATTTGTAGTTAGTTCTATAATAATGTGTAAGGATGTTTAATAGCTTTCTCTTACAGACTGAGGTCTTGAGAAGTAGTTTATATGTTTGTACAGTGGGAATTCTGATCATTTTACCTTTTAAAATCTTAATAAGTACACAGTATGCAATTTTATATATTTCCTTGGTTATCAAAAACCCAGAATTTTCTCTCCTTAATACTTTCTTTGTAATCTGTATTCTTTGCTTATTTTCCCAGGGGTATTTTTAAAGTATGTGAAAAAGGTTTTTCCAGATCACAGAATTTGACTAAATCATTGTCTTTTGAAAAATAAGCTTACATTTTGTCATATGTATCTATGTTTCTTTTTCTTATTGCAGACCATTCATCAAGGATTTTATATCCAAGGCCCAAAAGTTTGTTATCCAAGATGATGAATGCTGACATGGATGGTATGTTCATTTTTTTTTGTATGTTTCCTGTTTTGTGGATACTTTCACTTTATTAAGCAACGGAAAGAGCAGAGAAATAATGGTTAGGTGGTTGGGGTCTTGGTTCATGTACTTATTTATATCTCATCAAGTTTTAGAAGGGATCTAAGGCAATTTCCATTTCTTAACTGTGAGACGTTGATAGGTCATCTTATATTTTCACCTTGATGTCCCCAATTGCAATGTGGAGATACAAGTTTTTATTTCATGGGACTCTTGCACAAGCCAATTAAGATAAGAAATATAAAATGTTTTATAGCTGGATGTGGTGGTGCACACCTGTAATCCCAGTACTTGAGAGGCTAGGATAGGATCAGAGGTTTGAGACCAGCACATGGTAATTTAGTGAGATCCTGTTTCAAAATAAAAAGGGCTGGGGGTGTAGCTCAGAGGTAGAATGTTCAATCCCCAGTACCACAAACACAAAAGTTTTGTAGATTTTTAAGTGCTACACTACACAAATGGTATCTGATGTTAATTAATAGTAAATCTGAACCTTTTATTACAGCAGTTGATGCTGAAAATCAGGTGGAACTGGAGGAAAAAACACGACTTATCAATCAGGTGCTGGAACTGCAACACACACTTGAAGGTTAGTTTGCGTTGTGTAGTTTTCGTGAACGATGTAGTTCGCGAAATTGTGTAGTTCATTGAAATTGTAAGCAGTTATGTTGTTAAATTTTGTTAGTGTGTATAATTTTAAAAAACATGAACTTCAAAGGCCATTTTAATAGTGTTTTTTTCTTCCTCCTGCCTATAGCATTGGCTGTTGGTTTTAAAGAACAGATATGCGCCAGGCGTGGTGGCGCACGCTTGTAATCCCAGTACTTTGGGAGGCGGAGACCGGAGGATCCGGGTTCGCGGCCAGCCTCAGCTCTCTCTCTGTCTCTCCCTGTCTCTCTCCCTCTCTCTCTCTCTCTCTCTCTCTCTCTCTCTCTCTTTACTTAGTGAGGCTTCCGCAACTTAGTGAGACCCGGTTTCAAAACAAAGTATAAAAAATAGGGCCGGGGGCATAGCGCAGAGGTAGAACGCCCCTGGGTTCAATCCCGGGTCCGCAAAAAAAAAAAAAAGAACAGATATGCTTCAATAAGAAGGTCAAACAATATTCTTATGCTTCCCTCTTTAATGTCTTACATGATGCTGTTTAGTACCAGAGCCCTTTTCAAGTCCTGGCTATGTGTAACTAAATCCATGTACGCTTAATAAAGCGTATTCTAAAATGAGAACAACATGTTATCCTCAGAAATTAAAAGGAAAATGATCTGAATTTTTTCATTTTATAAATGCCTTGCATAAGATTAATACTACCACTGAGCCAGGCATGGTGATGCACACCTGTAATCCCAGTATTTGAAAGGCTGAAACAGGAAGATTGCAGGTTTGAGGACAGCATGCTGTAACTTGTCAGAACCTGTTTCAAAATAAAAAAGGGATGGGGTGTAGCTCAGAGGTAGAGTTCCCCTGGGATCAATCCCCAGAACTAAAAAAAAAAAAAAAGACTAAACTACCACTGTATTAATTGGTCATTTATAATAATTATTGGTATTTAATGAAATTAAGAGGTTATGTTTTTTGGGTTTGGGGGGGACCAGAGTGAGCAGGTCTTTTCACTCAAAACCTTCCAATGGCTTTCCATTTGACAGAGTTAATAACAGCCAATGTCTGTGACTTCCCTGTTACCTTTATAGAGTCATGTCACTCTCTGCCTTCTGTGGTCTACCTCAGACCATATAACCTCCTGTTCTTCAACATGCCAAGTATGCTTCTACTCAGAAGTTGCTGTTCCCCTCTGCTTCAGTCTTCTTATATGGCTTATTCCCTCATTCCCTTTAGTTCTGTGGTCAAATTCCCTTTATCAAAATAGTTAACTCCAAAAAGAATAACTTCTCCTGCTTTTTCTGACCCTTCCCCTTTTTGCTTTTTCTCCAGAGCAACTCTTCGCTGTGTGATGTATTACATATTTGTTTATTTAATGTTAGCTCCTGATATTCACTCTGCGTCCCCCTGATGCAAATGTGTCCTCTACTTTTGCTTTTAGAACGTGCTTTGAAGTAATCTGATACATGTTTGTTAAATGCATGAATGGAGGTCATTTTTTAATCATCAGGACCTGCATCTCTTGAATTTTTAGTGATTAGTTGCTTGGAAATTGACTTCTTATATCCAGTATATGAATTCATTTGTGCTAATCTACTACATACCTTAAACATTTCTAGTAAAGACATCATGGTTTCATGTTGATAAAATATTTACATTTTTAAAACAAAGTCTATTTTCTTTAACCATTTTAAGTGTTAACTACTTAACATATATGCTGTAAAGAATAAGGTTGAGTCTAGTGCGAAATCTGTTTCTAGGAATTAATGTCTGGTTTGCCCTGAGTTTACTTTGTTTACCTTAATCCTTAAAGTAATCTTAATTTAAAAACAGAAAATTTAAGGATTATTATCTTTTTCCCCCCACAGTGGTAGGGGTTGAACCCAGGGTTTTGTGCTTGCTAGGCAAGCACTCTACCACTGAGCTACACCCCACCCTCATCCTAATATTTGTTGTAAGAATGAATCTTAAGGTGGGAGTAGTGACATCTACCTGTAATCCCAGCTACTCAGGAGACGGGGGCAGGAGGACCACAAATTTGAGAACAGCCTGGGCAACTTAGTGATATCCTGGGTCAAAATAAATAAAAAGGGCTGGCGATGCAGCTCAGTGGTAGAGCGCCCCTGGATTCAATCCCAAGTACTGCTAAAAAGGAAAGAATCCTAAGTGTTTTGTAATAGTCATTGCTATCATTTTATTGATAATAGCATTTTTATTTTTTATATAGATCTCTCTGCAAGAGTAGATGCAGTTAAGGAAGAAAATCTGAAGCTAAAATCAGAAAACCAAGTTCTTGGACAGTATATAGAAAACCTCATGTCTGCTTCTAGTGTTTTTCAAACAACTGACACAAAAAGCAAAAGAAAGTAAGGGATCGATTTCCCTTCTGTTTATGGAATTGCTGCTGATCTTTTTGTTTTTCTTTAAAACTTGGATAATTCCAAAAGTTACAGTACTTTTGTTTGTGGCTTCATTGAATATTTATGAAGATAATGTCAAATCTAGGCAAAATTAACTGCATAACAAGTTTGTGTATTATGTTAGTCTATGAAAATGTGTAAATGTATTGTAGAGACTTTATAATTAGAATTGCATATATTTATGAGACTTGAAGATGAATGTTTTATCAAATTTGCTTTGATATATAGGTTTAGCACTGTCTTTTATTATAGGCTTGGTAAGATATTAAAAAAATAACCACCATGTTGTGAAAAAGTGACCAAAATCATGTACTGAATGCACAGCTTTATGTCCCATGTCCACCATCTTGTGCCTCTTCTCCATTCACCTCTTCCTCTGCATTTCCCTTCCCCCAAGGAAAAAAGGTGGTTTCACATTTGTAAAAGGAATTTTGTTAATCACCTCTGAGAGTAACCTGAACTCTTAATTGTTGAAACTTAACCAAAATAAGATACTTTCTCAGCTAGGTCTTGTCATTTGTGATATTTAACAATAAGGTAGGATTATTGATTTCTCTTTAGTCAATTGAAAACAAATTGAGGCTATAAAAATGAAGATTTTTCTTTGAAACTAAATTGTCATATTGGGAAGATTTGTTAAAATTTTCCTTTGCACAGAATAAAACCCACTTGGTATCTGAAAAGATAGGAGTTCTGGTCATGTGTTGTGTTAAATATAGAAAATCTTAAAAAATAGAAATAAGGTAGAAAAGAACTTGCTAAGTAATAATAACCAACTCCAAATGTTTTCACTCCAGATTTGTGTTATCTCTGGCTCAGAGTAGATCTTTTAGGCAATATATATGAAAGTGGATTAAGTTTGAATGACCTTATGTAAGCCACATGTTAGACCAGTTGCAGAATTTGGCAAGGTTTATTTGTAGTACCCAACAGATCAACTTTTGTAAAATTCCTTCAGAGAGTACGTTAGTATCAGAATCATGAATAAATGGGAGAGTTTAACATGTATAAAAATCAGTAATCTTACTCAGTATTTCAGTATTTTATCTCCCAGAATTTCCTGTAAATTCAACTACTTGGTTTGCAAGAGTTTAGTCTTATTTAACAATTTTTAAAAATTTAGTTTGTAGATTCCATTTGGTAAGGGAATCAATATCAGAAGTAATATTAAAAATGTTATAATAGGAAAAGAGATCTACTAATATAGCTTATGATTATTAGATTTGGGCTACTTTTAATCATGGAATACTCTTATGTATTAGTGTAAGATTTGATGACTTTAGCTATATGAATATATAATAGACTGCAAACATTTTGCATCCCTTTTGTGACCTAATTTACAAATATTTAAAAATGTGTTACAGTTCTGCTTTGCTATTTAATAAAAAGTTGTTTCAGAGAATGTATGTTTTAATATAGTTACCTACGTAAAGGGGGGTATATAGTTGTATGCACTGTTGTTCAATGCCACAGGCTAAATAGCAGATCTTATTTAAGGACCTTGTTATTGAGTGTTTAGGGACGTATTTTTATTATGTTAAAGAACCATATACATTAGTTTAAAAGTAAAAGCAAAGTGTCGAAAGAAGAGGATCCAAGAACTCTACTGGAAAGGAGGTTGGTTGCGTTTCTTAGGTTAAGCTACTGTAACGAGGGATCCGGTGATAAAGAATCTTTTTCCTAACATTGCTTCTGAGGTGAGATTAGGGCTAGCAGGCTTCACTTTCACAATTATTCGGCTACTGGGTTGAGGTGGCTGCGCCATTTTCAACCTTAGAGGCACTCGAGTTACCACTGTTCTAATTTGCAAACACACCACAAGAGCAAGAGTGTGGAAATGCACATGTGCAAGGTTTTATGGGTGGGGCCTGGGAATGGCTCAGATGTCCTCTTGCATTCCAGCGGTGTGGAGACTCAGTTATGTCTAGACAGAGCAGCTGAGAAATGCAGTTCCTTGGCTATGAAGCCACATTCTGGCCCCAGCTCTTACTGTGGAAGCAGATAAAGGATTTGGTGGCCACGAGCAGCCTCAGCCACAGCCGCTTTCTCTTGTGAATCTGCATAACCTTCCCTCACATAGAACGGACTCAAATCGGTTTTTTTTTTCATCCAGTTACTGATTTAGTTCAAAATCCAGGATGTCTGTTAAGGTCCATCAGTTTAGATGTGACTTCTAATAGTCTGACAGCCTCTAAGCTGATGGGAATTATTTGCTGTCACCTTTGTCCTTGACTTACAGTGTAGAAGAGAAGGATAGTCAAAAACTCTCAATTGAAGGAAATGAAAAACACTCTCAAAGCAATTATCAATTGCTCCTTGTGAGGACTTACTCCTATTAGTGGACAAGTTCCTTGACCAGACCCTGACTCACTCTGGCAAGAGACTTCCTTTATCACTGACTTGTATATGTCTGCTTTAGACAGTATTCCTTATCCATCTCTCCCCTTGGCTCCATCTGAGGCAGAGGTTGAGTGTTCCCTCCATGGGGGTTCTGAAAACAGTCCATTTCTTGCTGGTGTGAGCTTGGTGCCCATCATTTTAAAGTCAAGCTCATGTTTTTTTGGGTGGTACAATTTCAAGCCTTTTATCTATATGCTTCTAGTTCTGTACGCCAGGAACTACAACAAAGCTCTTTCCTCACCTCCCTGCCTCTGCCTGAAGGAGGCGATCTTGAGGTCACAGAAGGCAAGGGTGCCCTGGGATGCTCTGGACAGGTTACTATTGTAGGGCCGGCTCCTTTGGCTCAGCAGTTGTCAGAGAAGTCTTAAGGGGCTTCTCCACCTCCCTCACCTGAAAGTACAATTTTGAACCATTTCTGCTATTCAGGGTTTAGAAGCAATGGCTCTTCTAATCCTGTGAGGTTCCTTAGATCGGAACTTTTTGTGATATCTTGCTAGAAATATCCAGAAACAGCCAGTCCACTTAAAATCTGGCTTTTTTCAACTGCGACCCTGGGCACTATCAGCTTAGGTGACAAAATGGTGCCTGAAATATGTGCTGCACCTGCTTGTCACGTGAATGGTAAGCCAATGCCACACATGATTAGTTTTCGTCATGACAGTACCTCACTTCAGGATATTGATTTCTATATTGGAAATACAGGTGGCACACAGTGTGCATAGGGACTGTCTTCCCTTCTGACAAAGATGCTCCTTGACAAAATTTAGGTAGGCTCTTCTAAACCCTCTGCAACTAGGCCTGGTCCTTGGGCCCTGTCTGCCTAATACAGGTATTTGGGTTTTTTCTGTTTCTTTTTTTAATCTGACTTTGTTGCTTTGGGGGGCATGGGGCCAGGAGCTCTTAGTGGGGCCAATCCACTTCACCATCACAGGCTTTGGCTGCACAGGGTGGCGCAGGCTCTGTGGTGTGTGGTGGCAGCCACGTGCAGATCCAGGCAGTTCGTGTTCATGTGAGTCCGAGTCCTGTGCCTGATGCTGTTGAGGGTGGTCTGCAGATAAGAGGTAGGTGGCTTTCACTGGATCCCCGCTCTCTGACCACAACACCTTTGCCAACGACACTACACCCACATTCTTGGGGAGAGTCATCAGAAGGAATTGCAGGCCTTCCGGTTGCTGGGCTCAGTGCTGGAGGTCTGCTTACTCACCTCGGTCAGGAAACTGGAACATTTCTGCATGACCACGTGTTGCAGATTGGCAGACAGGGATCCTCTTGCTGGAGACAAAGAGGCATGCAAGTTGGGATGACACTTTTAATACCACACACATGTATTTACCTCTAGTCCAGTTTTTGCAAGAATACTGCTTAATCAGTTGAGTCCCCCACCCTCAAAGTATTCACTCCAGATAGCTGATCAAATTCCTCATCTCCTCTCTGTCATGTCTGATCACCTTGGCCTGCCTTCAGCAAGAATCTGTAGCAAGACTCCCCTACCTTTCATGCCTCCACTTAATTTTCCATTCACCAATCCGCTGCTCATCCCCAGCTGTCAGTGCTGCACTAGGAGTCGAGCCCGGAGCCGGGCGTGCTGGCGCACACTTGTAATCCCAGTACTTTGGGAGGCAGAGACCGGAGGATCCTGGTTCGCGGCCAGCCTCAGCTCTCTCTCTCTCCCTCTCCCTCTCCCTCTCTCTCTCTCTCTCTCTACTTAGTGAGGCTCTCCGCAACTTCGTGAGACCCGGTTTCAAAATAAAGTATAAAAAAAAATAGGGCCGGGGGTATAGCGCGGAGGTAGAATGCCTCTGGGTTCAATCCCTGGTACCGCAAAAAAAAAAAAAGAAAAAAAAGAAAAGGAGTCGAGCCCGTTCTCTCTTCCCTATCGTGATAGTCTTGACACCTATCACAATGGTCCTGAATAAAGCTTTCCTTACTGTTGCAACAAGCTCTGCATGCTGCTGGGATGATGATTGGCAGGGAAAACCAGCACACTACTTGTTATGGACTGAATGTTCACGTCATCCCAAAATTCCCGTCTTGAAATCCTAACATGCAACGTGATGGTATTAGAAGGTGGAGCCTCAGGGAGATCATGAGATCAGGAGGGTGGAGCTCTCAGGAATAGGATTCCTGCCTGAAAGACTTGACAGCACAGTAAGAAGACAGCAGCCTGCATCCTGGAAGAGAACCTTCACCCCCCCCTGTGCTGGTGCCCTGGTCTCATGTCCAGCTTCTGCAACTGCGAGAAACAAGCTTCTGTTGTTGATAAGCCACCCAGTGTGTGGTATTTGATTACAGAAGCTCAGCAGGTTGAAGCACCCCTTTTCCCCAGGGTTCCTCATCGGGACATCCCTCAATACTGGCACTGCCAGTCCATCCAATGTATGTCTTCTTTATACTCCCTTTGGACATTACTTACACCAGCTTACTACACAGCACAATCCCTTATCTGGAAGTGGTATTCCAGAATTTGGCAATTTTCAGATTTTATAAAATATTATGACTCATACCAATATGGTTTGGGGCAGCACCTGTAATTGAATACATTAACATTTCTGCAACCAAATCTCTGAGTATTAATGCTAAGTGGGATAAAGAAAGACTATGAAGGCCAGTCAGGGAGGTCAGGTTTGCCTGCCATGTGAGTTTTGATGTTTTTGATTAAAAAACAACAACAACAACAACCTTTCACTTTGCAGAGATTTTTGGATTTTGCAATTGTACTTGTAGCAACAAAGCCTTTTGTAATAAAGCAACCACACTCCTGTAAGCATTAATTTCCAACTACTTACTAAGGTTGCATCTTTATTCCTGTCTATTACCCTTCCTTCTGGTCTAGTCTCTTTTGAAAAGGAAAAATGAGAGTTGAATTGTACAGTCTAAAATAAATTTTATGGTCCAAAGCAAAGCAAAATGGGTCTTAATTCATTAGAGATTACAAGCCTTTCTTTACTTTGCCCGGTAATTGTTTTTTATTAACACACTCTGGTGGTTGTCTTCACATACTACTTCAATGCTGACACAACCAAATTATTACCAGTGAATGCCAGAGATTAAGATCACTTGTAAATCATGAAAGAAGAGAGGTTGTGATTACATGAAAGACTGAGAATTGGAAGAAAGGATGGGTGTGGTGGCACACGCCTGTAATCTTAGTACTTGGGAGGCTGAGACATGAGGATTGCAGGTTCAAGGTTAGCCTCAACAACTTAGCAAGATTCTCTTTCAAAATAAAATAGGACTGGGGGTTTAGCTTGTTGGGTTCAACCTCCAGTACCAAAAGAAAAAAAAAATGGAAGAGAGAATGACTTCTTGCCTCTTAGTTACTTCATCCAGGAGACCAGCTGTACTTTTATTTCACTAAAATAAGAGATTAATGGTATTTAAAAGACAAGGACATATATAACAAGGAATTTATTTTGGCCCCTGAACATAATTTATGTTCAGGGGCCAAATGGAGGGGAGTATTGAGGAATTATGATAGAAGCTAAAGTAATACATTATAATTGATTGTAGATATATTTACCTTGTTTTAAAATGTATACCTTATTTTTAGATGGCTTATCAAGCATCTATTACTAAAGCTTGAAAATTCCTCCAAAGTAGACAATGCATATTATATTCATTTAACAAATACAAAATATGTGATAAGATGTTATGTTAGGTGTTAAAAGATCATTTTCCTGTTGTCCTATTGCCCATCTTCTCCAAAATTGCCCTAATTCTCCTGTGCACTTGTATCTCCAGAGACAAACTCCAAATATGTTTCCAGATGCATCTTTTCTCCCACCAATTGGCCCCATTTTGCCTGTTAGCATAGGGATACTTTTATTTCCAAACCTCATAGCAGTCATACTATGGAAATGCATGGGAGCTATATATTTTGGGAAGAAGTTGCTCCAATTTATGAGGACATGCAATTATGTTTTAAGAAATCACTTATATACCAGATTTAGGTAGTTATTTTGGCCATCTGATATTTCATCTGTAAATTCTGCTGAAGTCAAAACATAATAGCCAAAATTGAAAGCAGAACTAAAAAAGCTATCCATAGATGCCTACAGTATAATATATTTGACTCTTCTGAATAGCTGTCACTGAATACAAAACAATTTTTGGAGTAGAATTCTAAATTTTTATGGTACATTAAATTCATATCAATCTTGTGCCTCCTCTAAATGGGGACTGACACTTCAAAAAGACTACTGATCCTACCAGCATGATGTCTTCCTCAAGAAATGACCAATGGAAGTAAGCCTAGCTGGAAAACATTTTCAAGAAAAGGGAAGTTACTTTAGCCTGGTAAAGTTAAAAAGCCTCTAAAAAGGACAACTAAAGTAAAGAAAAGAAAAGCAAAATACATTTATTTTTCTCCATCAAAGGATAAAATTTAGGTTATTTTAAACAAAGTGAGATGACAGTCATAAAAGGAAAAAGCCACTTGGTATTAAGACTCTGTCTACCTCATAGATCTCGAGTAGGCTTGCATAGATCCTCTGCAGGACACGTTATTTGTGTTTTAGTTTTGTTTAAACCCATCAGCCATGGCACATCCACAGAGGCGAAGACGCACAGGAATTAGCAGTGACTTGTCAAATTGGTTGCTCAAATTCTACCTACCCATGCAAGTTCATGGAGTTTAATCAAATGTTTCAAATGGATCTGCAACTAAGAGCGTAAAAACAGTTTTAACCAATCTTTAGGGGGGAAAAAAGTTCACATAGAAGACACTTGTCAGGCAAGGTTTTCATAAAGTTAAGATGATCTCCTGATGACCTCTTTACTTTGAGAAATATTCTCATCTAGAATTATTCAATATGTCTAGTTCAAGGGAGTCCTTGCGAGATGAGTTAAGTTCAGTTTTAAATAAATACACATCATGGTTAACTTATATTAAGATTTCCACCACGAGTTTATGAGAGGACACAGCAATGGAGGAGAGCTTTACTTGCACTCTGCATTCACTTGCTGAAATAGGGAGTGAAGAGTGTCACTGTGCTCCGCTTCCTTTAGTGAAAGAGGAAGCTACAGACTGACTTACCTATACTAAACCATTCTAAGTGTACCTGTGGGAGGGAGTTGCTCGGGAACTTGGAGGGGGTGGTGCATGTCCAGGAAGGAGTCAAAAAGATCTCCCAACTAGTATAAAGTTTTCTAGATACTTAGAATTAAACTAGTTTTGTGGTCTCAGAGATTTAAGTCATCTTCCAATGGGTCTACACCTGTTACATGAACATAAAAAGTTGCTCAATAAAATATTTCAAATGGAACAGCCCAGCTCCTCTATAGGGAAGTTCAAGGACTTCCGGTAAGTGCTCTAACAAGGAAAGAAATAGTGTCAGGTATTCCAGCCACCACAGAGGCAGCTTTGAAGCTAGATGACAGGCTTAAAACAGATGTGTATTAGGAAAAAAGGCAGGATCAAAATACAAAGCATGATGAATTGATATTAGCCATTAGGTTCTCATAATAATAAAATCATTCAAAGCCTCTCAACAATAATATGTATGTTAAAGAGGGTATAATTTAAAGAAGAAAGTATTTAGGTTTTATTTTCGAGAGCAATAGATGCATACGCAGTTTTGCGAATGGGGTAAGACGCTGGCATACAACAACTACAAAAGCTTGAAAAAAATCTGTACACCTTTGTCTTGATAAACCCATTATCTTTGTATTCAAATGTAAAATATGCTGCAATAGTATCCAGTGATTCTATGAGTGACTTAGACATTTGTTTTGTTGACATGTCTGTCAGCAAAGCACCTCTTTAAAGGACTCTATAATTTAAGTGAACAACTGACCATAAGGATAATTTACACAAACTAGTTAAGTGTGGGTCATATACAAAACTTTCAGTTGCTGATGGAATCAAACGAGCATACAGAAACTTTATTGCATTTAGCTCTGCACACAGAACACTCTTTATTATAAAACTACCAGTTATCTTGTTGTATAGCCATTCGGGTGGAAAATCCAGTAACTGATTTCCAACAGCAGTGAAGTTGCTACATATTATTTTGCTCTGTAAAAACCGAAACTATCTTTAAACTACTAAAACTTTAACCTCTAATGATATTAATCTCTTAAATCTGATACGTAACTTGGTACTTTTATTCTAAATTCAAAGACAAGGTAACTTCAAAGTTACTTCTTCCCCCCTGAAAAAGAAAGACTAGAATAAATATCTGAAAGGATAACATTGCTAGATATTCTGTATTCTGAAACAGGATGTGCAGATTGATTGGAGGTCAGTCCTGGCATGCTTATTTTAGAATGCCGAATCTCTCTCCTGGGAGTTAAAAATACTTAATAGTTTAGTCCTTCCGTACTCTTCTTTTGCGTATTGACTTTATGGGCCCATCTCCAGATCCTGTGCCCTCATCTGCTTCTTTCATCTAGAGAAAACAATTATGGAAATGTTTACTTTAGTATAAAAGGTAACTTATATATGCACATAGTAGTAAATGATGTATTTGTTATTGTCTAGCATGCATGTCCTAGCAATCAAAGCTCGTATACATGTTCCTTTACTTCATGCATCTGATTAAATGTGTGCGTGAATTGCTGTGGCTCTCGTGGCTCATCTTGTGGCATGGTCTCATCGTTACAACAGTCTCCTAAGCCGTATCTGACAAGGAGCACCACTAACAACCTCATTCACCATTTCATTATGACTTGGAACATAGTCTCAATGTCATAGTTAATAGTTGTATTTTCATTGTGGGATAAGAAGCACTAAGTATTCATCACAATATTGCCTGTAGGTAAGGAATTGATGAGTTTTACAGAGACTTTTTCAGAACTTCTGGCACACAGTACTCCAGAAAAATTAGAATAAAGAAAAAAACCCAGCAAATTGAATGGTCTGAGTTTTTTTATTCCTGTCATTTTTATCTTTGAGAATATGTGCTTGTATGTGAGTCAATTTTTAGAGCAAAATAAAATAAGATATTATATGGTTTTACATAAAATAAAGTTATACTATCTCTCAAGGTTATACCATACAAAAGCTGATTTACTTTAGCTTACTGACAAATATACCTGAAAAGACTAAAAGACTAGAAGATAGGATTAAGATTTTTTTTTTTTTTTGTGGTACTGGCATTGAACCCAGGGAGAGGCATTCTACCTCTAAGCTACATCCCCAGCCCTATTTTATTATTTTGGAACAGGGTCTCACTAAGTTGCTGAAGGCCTTGCTAAATTGCTGAGGCTGGCCTCAAATCTGTGATCCTCTTGTCTCAGCCTCCCAAGTACTGGGATTACAGATGTGTTCCACTACACCTGGCTTGAATTAAGATATCTTTTAATTTATACATTTGTGAAGCAAATGTAATAAGTGACTACAAGTATCATTATTAAGAACATCAGCGCTGAAACAATGACTTTTAAAACTCTACTCTGGAAGAAATTATCTTTATGGAGAGTTCCCTCTAAATATGGATATTCATACCAGATAATAATTCCCAAAGTTCCTTTAAAAACTCAGGAGAGAGTTAAGACCAGTAACCAGGTATGTATATTGAATAAGTGTTAGAAAACGTTTACACAAGCCAGGCGTGGTGGCACACACTTGTAATCCCAGTACTTGGGAGGCTGAGACAGGAGGATTGCAGGTTCGTGGCCAGCCTCAGCTACTTAGTGAGGCCCTCTGCAACTTAGTGAGACCCTGTTTTAGAAAATAAGGAATAAAAAATAGGGCTGGGGGTGTAGCTCGGAGGTAGAATGCCCCTGGGTTCAATCCCCAGTACCACAAAAAAAAAGGAAAACCTTTAAACAACAATAACTAATTTATTTGGGAGAGCTCTTCAGATAGATACATGGAAAGCTAGCTGGCCAGGCAGGGGCACCTCCACCCCGCTCACATCAGCACAGGGAAGGCCCGGCCTGGTGACTGGGTAGAAGGAGCTCGTGAAGCAGTGCCGGAGGGGCAGAGGACACAGGCTTTTGGTTTATACTGGGCAAAAATAAAGCTGTGGTTTCTGATGATTTCTGATTCTATAAAAACTGGCTGAAAGAAAAAAAAAGCATTGTGGAAAACTCCATTTTACATCAGGATACAAAAAGGGGCAGACATAAAGTTAGCAGAAAAAAAAAAGTAGTTCATGGAAGATTTGAGAAAAACACTGAATCAGGCAGATAGTACTCAACTGCCCAGTGAATGAACTATTTAAAAATGTGACAGTATTGAGGCAGTGAGGATGTTTTTATAACAGCTGTAAAGAAAATTATAATACTGAAGATTGTTTCAAATATTCAAATGGTTGGTTCATTATAACTTAATAAAATATTTTAATGATAAAGTGGTAATTTCTTACAGATGCAAGTTCTGCCTTTACATTTTGTAAACTGCAGGCTTACTCTGCTATCTTGTTAGATACTAAGATAAGTTGTAGAGTATTTTCTTGCTGTCTTTTAGTATGCTTTTAAAGCAGTGTGCAGGCTCTTATGAAAGCTAGGAGAAATATGGCAATAATTCCTTCACAGACCAGATTGCTGCTTTTATTGATGTCATTTCCGTGAGTAACAGTCATGTGTGGGAACCAGCTTCTTTTCTGTCCAAGAGTCACTCACCTCATCCTCGGATCCAGACTTACTGGATTTGTTGCCCTCCTCTTGCCCTTCTATGACTTCAATTTCTTCCTCGCTCTTTTCCTCGGGTTCACCTTCCTCTTCTAGAACACAGATTTCATTAAAGGCAAAGACTTGATAAATCAGAAGTGTGTTACTGAAAAGTATTAAATACAATGAGGGGGATTTATTTAAATTCCCATATTTAAAAGCAAGTTCTTCCTTTCAAAATTAAATAAAAGTAATTGCAAATACTCGTTATTTTACAAATAAATCTTCCTAATGGAGGCAGGGGACAAGCTTGTAGAATTGTTATAATATGTAAACCAAAGAGTGATTATCTTTCCTGTGTCCACGTCTTAGTGATACCTCCCTTAACTTTTGGTGGTATTTTTACCCTTTGATAGGCTGTTTCTTTATGCTGGCACTCTGTGGGCACTGTTGTGTATGTGTACAGTTACAGTTATGTGTGCCATTTGATCTCCAATCATCATTACAAAAATAAATTATGTACACTCTAGGAGCTATATAAAGTAAAAATTTCTACCCTACCAAAAATGGAGTTTGGAAAAAGGGAAGTTGACAAATGATCACCTCTGTCTCCCCCACGTACTTCCACAGGCATTGTGTGGGACAATGTGGGTATGTGAAAGAACTTTCTAAAGTAAGGCCCTTTCGATACCCAAGGATTCCAATAAGGCCCTGTGACCGAGGCAGCTCAAACATCAATATACAAAACACCAAGAAGTTACAAAGATAAGGCTCAGAACTTGCAACCTAAAGAATTTGTTTTAGATCCCCCGATACACACAGATACACAGATATATACATATATATGTACACATACACACATATATCTATATACACATGTATATATATATATATATATTTACATATGTATGTAAATGTGTGTGTGTGTTTTTAGAGAGAGTCTTTTTTAAGTCAGCTGTTTCATCAACTACTAATTTAAACATAATCCTTGGAGATACTTTTTTTTCTTTTTCTTTTCTGGAGTACTGGAAATTGGAGATTTTCTGGGCATTCTGCCTCTGAGCTATACTCCCAGCCCTATTTTTATTTATTTATATTTTATTTTGAAACAGGGTCTCACTAAGGTGCTCAGGGCCTTGCTAAGTTGCTGAGGCTGGCCTCGAACCTGCGATCCTTCTGTCTCAGCCTTCCAAGTCCTGGGAATACAGGCGTGTGTCACCACTCTCGGCTTAAAGATACAAGATAAGTTGCAAAAGACTTGATCTGGAATTTGGCTTGGGACACTTGGTACATTGATAGTTTTATTTTAACCTGGACGTGCTTAAGGAAGTCTCAACTGAGAGCCACCAAACAGCCTCAGCTCATCGTTCTAACACTTTCAGGAGTTTGTGCAGGGTGGGAAGGGGACATGGGACTCAGCAATACTTGCAGGGAAGTATTTATTCTACATGCTAAACGACCTGATATAAACAGCCACTGGAAGAAGATCTGCAATCACCTGCTGTAGACCTGTTCTTCTACAGAGGTCACAATATAAACCTTGCATTTCATCCTTCGTCCCTACAAAAAGTTATGGCATATGGGGTTCCTAACTGTTGAGCTCCAAAGCCACTGAATGCCATTTACATTTCTTTCTTCCAAAACGTCAAGGACACTACACAGGGTGGCTGCCCAGAGGCCTCTTACTCCTGGTTGCCATGGCCATGCGTCTTGGGGGCTCAGATGGATGAACCTGATGATGAGTAAGTGCAAGCCCTCATCATTTCACCACACCACACTGTCTTCCTGAGGGTCCCGTCGTGCATTGCGGTCATCTCTTACCTCTTTCAGGAACGTCGCTGTTGCTCTGCTTTTTCTCCTCCTCCAGGTCTGCGGGTTTTTCCAGAGCCGCCTTTTCTTCCTTCACTTCTTGCTCTAGCGCCCCCTTTGTTTGTGGTTTACATATGTCTGTTTTTTTATACTCTGTCTCTTCATATTTTTTCTGTGGTAGTTTAACATAAGCAAAGCACTATTTACAATTTTTTGTAATAACTAATAACATACACAGTAAATGATTAGTAAAAACTTACTGGAAAATTAGTTGATTCCTTTTAAGAATCACTTGTTCAATTCATAGAACTAAAAACTCACAAATTTCAATAAAAGCTGGAGAAAATTTATTTTCTTTACCTTTACTCTTCTTGGCCAAAAAAATGAGGTAATTATTGCTATCGGCAGCCCTGCTGTCAGGAGGTAAATGAGCCAAAGCCATGGGCGCTCCTCAGCAACCGTGATTAACTGTTTGAATATGCCAGGCTACAGGAAAGTAAGCATACAAATGCAATTCAAACATTACAAACCTCCACTGGGAACTATAGCTCACAAAACATGCATTTTACCTAGGCATTTGATAGCAGGAAGTGGCGAACTTGTGAGCAAAAAATTGTTTTATTTTCTCACCTTTCAACTGTACTTTGTAAAGACAAATTTAATCATTAGGATGCATCACTCGGTGAGACTTTGTACTGGCAAGTATGTAACTACATATGTGGAAATGCCTAATCCTACCACCGAGGCTGATCCTCCTCCTCCCTCCCTCTGGTCCTCCCTCCATCCCTCCTTCCTCCCTCTCTTTCTTTCTTTTGGTAGAACTACTCAGGATAGAACTACTTTTTATGGATACATTCATTCAGAAGTATACAAATCTCTGGTAAATTCATCCTGCACTTTTAAAGAACCTTTTAATAAAATCATACCTCAGAATTATTGTGTTTTTATATAAGCAAATTTTATATTTATTTATTTATTTATTTATTCATTTATTTATTTATTCATCTATTTGTTTGCAGTACTGGGGCTTGAACCCAGGGGCATTTTACCTCTGAGCTACACTCCATCCCTATTTTTTATTCTTTATTATGAAACAGGGTCTCACTAAGTTGCAGAGGGCCTCACTAAGTAGCTGAGGCTGGCTGCCACCCTGCAATCCTCCTGTCTCAGCCTCCCAAGTACTAGGATTATAAGCATGCACCACCATACCCAGCTTATATAAGCAAATTTTACACATGACATTCAGTAAGGAAATTGTATTTTATTAAAATAAAGTTGGAGGTCATCCAATGTTATACTTAAAAATGCTACAAGATGAGAATCCCTTTTTACCAACTCTTTTGATGGCTGTTGCAAGCATCCAAAAATTCATTGTATTTCTCTAAGTGAAAGTAATTAACATAAATAGAGATTACTGTTACCACGTGGACCTTGAATTGGCAAGGTGACAAAGATACTAAGAAGTCTTATTTCACCCATGTGGTGGCGCACCCACGCCTGTAATCCCAGTACTTGGGAGGCTGAGACAAGAGTAGTGCAGGTTCAAAGCCAGCCTCAGCAACTTAGTGAGACCCTGTTTCAAAGAATAAAAAATTAAATAGGGCTGCGGTGTAGCTCAGAGGTAGAACGCCCCTCCCTGGGTTAAATCCCAGTAGCTCACAGGTAGACTGCCCCTGGGTTCAGTCCTCAGTACTACACATATATCCCCCCCACACATACACACATGAAGAAGTCTTATTTCTATAAACAACAAACAGGTATTAAATCCCATTAAATTATCATAATTAATGGATAAAATGAGGACTTAGACATATGCATACATAGTTCATTGTATATAGTTCATAATGAAGCTACATCATAGTATAGAAAGGCTAGTCTGCCTACATATGTTTACTTCAAATACATCTTAGCATTCAGTAATTATTGCACATTTATTTACCATTAAAGGAGCCATTTGTATAACCTATAACCAGGACCAAGTCCTATCATTACTGTATATAGTTACATCACCTCTACAATGATCACTCCCATACCTCATTAGCATTTGCTACCATTATTTTCAATTTCCAGCCATCAGCAGCCCAGCGATCTGCTATTTCCTTTTCTGAACAGATAATAAAATTATCAAAGTAGATGTCAGAGGTCATAGACCAAAGCTCTAAACCAAGAGCACGGAAAGAAGTCAGAAGAAATGGATGATCGTCTTCAAAATAATCTGGATTAGGGATTTTTCGAGGACTCCAGACTCCCTGGAAGAAATGATAGTTGAAGATATTTTCAAATAAAATAATTTCATTGTAAATGCTGATCAGGAAGTAGCTGCTGTTGAAATTAGCAGCAACGAGTGGAGAAAAACTGTAAATTATATTAAATTATTAATAATTTATTGGAAGTAAAATACTTCTTTTTATTCTGTTCATGATGAGTAATAGTGACTTTTAATAATGCAAACAAAAAAAGCAAAGTAGAATGACACAGGGACTTTTAATATAAAAAATAGGTATACTCAAGATGCCAGAATTCATATTTTTTTAAAATTTCTGGATTTTTGCTGGGTGGGGTGGTGCACGCTTGTAATCCCAGTACTTGGGAGGCTGAGACCGGAGGATGCGGGCTCACAGCCAGCCTCAGCTACTTAGTGAGGCCCTCCGCAACTTAGTGAGACCCTGTTTCAAAATAAAGAATAAGAAATAGGGCTGGGGGTGTAGCTTGGAGGTAGAATACCCCTGGGTTCAATCCCCAGTACCGCAAAAAATTCTGGATTTTAATAATGCTAAAAGTAATTAATATAATTAAGTGTAGGCATTACTAAAATGTACAATGCAAGTCCTCTTGATCAGAATTCATTTCTTGTATTTATTTCTGAAGTAGAACTTTACTCCAAAGTGAGCACTGGCTGACTATCAGGGCAGAGTAGAGTATGAACTGGTTTATCTTGAGTTCTTAATTTTATTACCCTAGAAAATCATGTAAAGGATCTTTACTTTTATTTTATTTTATTTATTTGCGGTTCTGGGGATTGAACCCAGAGGCATTCTACCTCGGAGCTACATCCCCAGTCCAATTTTTTATTCTTTATTTTGAAACAGGGTCTCACTAAGTTGCAGAGGTCTCACTAAGTAGCTGAGGCTGGCCGCGAACCCGGATCCTGTGGTCTCAGCTTCCCAGGTACTGGGATTACAAGTGTGTGCCACCAAGCTTGGCTCAAGGATCTTTACTTTTTAAATATAAATTAGTTGGGGCATATTTTCTTCGGCTTCATAAATTTTTTTTTTTTCGGTTCTGGAGATTGAACCCAGGGGCATTCTGCCTCCAAGCTATATCCCCAGCCCTATTTTTTATTCTTTATTTTGAAACAGGGTCTCATTAAGTTGCGGAGGGCCTAAGTAGCTGAGACTGGCCGCGAACCCAGATTCTCCTGGCTCAGCCTCCCAAGTACTGGGATTACAAGCATGCGCCACCACTCCTGGCATAAAATTACTTTTAAAAGTTAACATTACTGCCGGGCATGGTGGCGCACGCTTGTAATCCCAGTACTTTGGGAGGCAGAGACCGGAGGATCCGGGTTCGCAGCCAGCCTCAGCTCTCTCGCTCTCTCCTGTCTCTCTCTCTCCTGTCTGTCTGTCTGTCTGTCTGTCTGTCTCTCTCTCTCTCTCCTTAGTGAGGCCCTCCGCAACTTCGTGAGACCCGGTTTCAAAATAAAGTATAAAAAATAGGGTCGGGGGTGTAGTGCGGAGGTAGAATGCCCCTGCGTTCAATCCCCGGTACCGCAAAAAAAAAAAAAGTTAACATTACTGATAACAGATATATAAGAGAAAATAGTACAACATTTGTAACTTAAGTACGGAATTGAACAGCTGGTTTTTACCTGGTAGTCAGGATTATCGATCATGGGTGGTCTCCATACTCCTTTGTATTTTGGGTTATCCATCATGGGAGGTTTCCACTCTCCGCACCCAATCCGGCATGCTGGGTTAGGCATATGAGGTGCTTCCCATTCTCCGTCCATGTCTTCGTTCCTTAAGATATGAGAACAAAGCAAATGTAGTAGCCTTAAGTCTCTCCTGTTAGCCATATAAGCTAGTGACCAAAAAAAGCAAGCAAGAGACATTTGAAAATTGATCTTTGAAGATGGAGAATGCTCACCAGTCATCGGGCTTTTCAGCATTAGGATTTGGGATATATTTTGGTTCATCATCAAGCCAGCCATCAGGTTTAGTAACACTCAAGTCTTCTATCTGGGCAGGTTCATTTTCATTCCTGTGAATACATTATTCTATGTTAATGATCATTTGAAGCCAGGAGTGGTGACACATGCCTGTGATCCCAGTACTTGGGAGGCTGACACAGGAGGATCTCAGGTTCATGGCCAGACTTAGCAACTTAGTTAGGCCTTGTTTCAAAATAAAAAATAAAATAGGCCTGGGAGTATAACTTGGAGGTAGAATGCTCCTGGGTTCAATCCCCAGTACCACACACACACACACACACACACACACACACACACACACACAAAGAAAGCAAGAGCGCAGATTTAATGCCAAGACCAAGTAGATTTCAAGAGAGTGTTAAAAGCTTTATAAAGAAATGTTTTACAATAAAAGAGTCTGTTCCTCAAGAGGTCATAAAATAATGTGAATGAATTTAGTAATAGATCTTCAAAATACGCAAAGCCAAAACTGGCATAAATACTCTTTTCTTAAGGTGAGAACCTGCTAAAAACAGGACACAGGAGCCTTGACCAAAACTCCCAGCCAACATGATGACACCGACACTGGTGAAGAAGGAAAGCCCGAGCATCGCTGGGTATTCCCTGACCATGAATGGAATTAAATTGGGAGTTGAAATGGAAATTATACGTAAAAATCCATAAATAGTTTATAACGAGGCAACAGAAAAAAAGAATCAAGGAAGAAATCACTAGAGACATTAGAAAACAGTCTGAACTCAATGCTACTGTAAATAACATATTTATGAAACCTGGTGAAGGCAGCACTTAGAGAAAATGTACAACAACGTCTATTAGAAAAGAAGGTAAGATTTTCTACCCTAATATATTAGGGAGAAAAAAGAAAAGCAAATTAAGTCCAAAGTAAAGAAGATGGAAATAATGAAGCAGAAAAAGGTCAACAGAGAGAAAAGCTAGTACAAAATCAGGTTCTTCGAAAAGATCAATAGAATTGATACACCTTTACCTACACATCCCAAGAAAAGAGAAACAAAATTACCAAATCAGAAATGAAAATGAGGACAGATTACATACTGTCACAGATATTAAATGATAAGAGATGCTAGAACAATGAGACCTTCATATTTATAAAAACTGTATCTTGAGTTACACCTTATACTATATAAAGCAACTCAGGACAGAGTTTTAGTGAAAGTTATTGTCTATCAGAAAAAAAAGAAAATCTCTGAGACTTTCATTTAGGCAAAGATTTTTTAGGTAAGATACAAAAAGCATGAATTATCAAAAACAAGTATCAACATATTGGAAATCATCAAAATTTAAAACTGCTTTCTTTTTTTTTTTTTGCGGTACCAGGGATTGAACCCAGGGGTGTTCTACCTCTGTGCTACACCCCCGGCCCTATTTTTTTATACTTTATTTTGAAACTGGGTCTCACGAAGTTGTGGAGGGCCTCACCAAGTAGAGAGAGAGAGAGAGAGAGAGAGAGAGACAGGGAGAGAGAGAGAGAGAGAGAGAGAGAGAGAGAGAGAGGGAGAGAGAGGGAGAGAGAGAGCGAGCAAGGTGAGGCTGGCGCGAACCCAGATTTCTCCCGTCTCTGCCTCCCAAAGTACTGGGATTACAAGCATGTGCCACCACGCCCGGCTAAAACTGCTTTC
>PVJS01026352.1:0-27072 GCA_004027185.1 Glis glis | reverse complement strand
AGGCTGAGACAGGAGGATCTGGGTTTGCGGCCAGCCTCAGCTACTTAGTGAGGCCCTCTGCAACTTAGTGAGACCCTGTTTCAAAATAAAGACTAAAAAATAGGGCTGGGGGTGTAGCTTGGAGGTAGAATGCCCCTGGGTTCAATCCCCAGTACTGCCAAAAAAAAAAAAAAGGCTTTTCTATACTTAAGATTATTTCCTAGGACAGAATCCCAGTTGTGGAAATCCTGGGGCAAAAAGTGGATTTTCTAGAGCTTTAGATACTAAATAGCATTTTTGGTTTACAAAAATATCTTACTAATTCACCCTCCCACTAGCAAAGAATAACAGTCGGGGCTTCAATGCCTCTCAGTGAACATGGATATTTTACTTCTAAAGATAAACTATTAATTAGATAAGTGAAAAACAATATTTGTGTTGTTTGGTTTGCATTAGTTTGATGATCAGTAAGGCTAAATATGCCTCTATTTTTTTCTAGTGCTTCTTGTCTTAAAAAAATCACAAAACAATGCTATGCAGTGATTTGCCAATATTTATGTCTAGGTTGAGAATGGAGGTAGCAGAAACTCTTGGCGAAATATAAGCTGTGAAGAGACTTCCTCTAAAGAAGGGAGTGGGTTTTGTTTTGCTTTTCCTTGTTTTTTGGTGAGGATTTCATCTTTTTTGATGTCTCTCTCAAAGTAATATAGTGTAATGGTTAGGAGCAGGGGCTCTGGGGATCAGACTCAAACCTGGGCTCCATTATTTTAAGCTGTCTGGCCTCATACAACTTGCTTAACATTTCTGGCTTCAGTTGCTTCATTTGCAAAACAGACAATACTTCTGCCAAGTCCTTCTAACACGCCTCTCATAGTAAGTGCTAAAAATCTACAATTCCCCACTCTGCCCATTCAACTATCAAAGGAAGAATTCAATAGGCAGTTTCTTTGCCCTATCATTTCTGTAAAAATTATTTTTCTTGAACTTATGTGAAGTTCTTTATTTATGGAATATTTTACATAGAGATGCTGCATCTCTGGGTGATGAGACACCTAACCGTGCTTTCTAGTATTTCAGAGCACATTTTGTCTCAGAGCACGGCGCTCCACAAAGCGTCCCCCTCACTCACAGGCTCGTGTGTTACGTGGGTGGCTGTGGTGGTAATTCCTTTTATAAGTTACTGTCTGTGGGCTTCCTAGAGTTTATTAGTAACATGACCGGTCACTCAATAAATACTCAGGTCACTATAGGACTTTCATGCATGTATTTTAGATATTTACTAGATAGCTATTGCAGGTTGGTTTGCAGCAATCTATGGGATAAAAATATATAAGACAAAGTCATCCTTAAGATGTTTATATCTAAAAGAGAGCTCACCACCTAATAAAGTGTTTTGCAAGGGTCAGGACCTGCGGAGCTGATAAAAGATCCTAGAGGGTGGCACGTGCTGAGGACATGTAGTATTGCTAGCCTGTACAGTCTAGCAGCTTCCCAAGAAGTCTGTAACTGCAAATAGTGGGCATTCATACAAGATGAGATAACTTATATGAAAATCCTCTGCACACTGTGGAGGTTAACAGAGATTCTTGTGCCTTGAAAGCCCAAAGGGAATAATAATAACACTAAAAAATCTTGCCAAATATCTGCGAATATCTAAAAAACAATATAAAAATAAATCTATAGCATAAAAGCTATGCTGGCATTCACTACCTTCTTTCAGTTGAGATTTCAGTCTGAATTGTTTTGTTATTAAAATATTAAAGTCTAAATTCATTTAAAAACCTGTACTTTAGAATATGTTGCAAATAAGCCAGGCATGGTGGCGCACGCCTGTAATCCCAGTACTTAGGAGGCTGAGACAGGAGATCGCAGGTTCAAAGCCAGCTTTGGCAACTTAGCAAGGCTCTCAGCAACTGTGTGAGACCCTGTTTCCAAGTTAAAAATAAACAGGGCTGGGGGTGTAGCTTGAAGTTAGCATATCCCTGGGTTCCATCCCCAGCACCAGACACACAAAAAGCTGCAAATTAACGAATTTTTCATTTCCATCCACACGTCTCCCCTCTGGGCCTGCTGTCCCTCCTGCAGGCGGGAATGAGTTGGTGTGTCCACAGTTCTGAGATGCTTCCTGTTTGTTCTTCGCCCATGCCAGGTCATGCTGGCAATGGGAACCAGGGATAAACCGTCCTGATTTCTGGAGTCAGGCTGTGGACCCCGGTACTTACAGGTGCGTCTTTGGCAAGCTGCTTAAGTGCTCTGTGCTCACTTTCACCATCTGTAAATGGACCGGTGGAAGATTTTTTTAAGCAAATATATGTTATGTTTCCAGAGCAGTGTCTGGAACACAGTCTGCACTGAACAGGGCGGCCATTATTACTCACCCCAGGCTGACTGGCACCTCACAGTGCCCTTTCAGTGAGGATCACAGAGGTAGGGTTTGGCTAGTCTTTAGCTAATGGGGTTTACTGTTTAGCAGTTAGTTATTGGTCAGCTGGAGATAGAAGAATGAACAGTCCCTGCTCGCAGCACTTCACAGGCTCATGGGAGACAAAACAAAAGTAAAACCCCTCCATGACTTGGGCACAGCGCCCTGGCAGGTACCCCTGACTCCCTGGGAATCGGGTGGAACAGGGAGCAGGAGGGTGGAGATCAGGAGAGCTTCCAGGAACACCTGGTGTCCTGGAAGTCTGAAAGGAAAGTGCAAGCCCCTGGTGTGGGCCAGGGCCAGGAGGGGAGGGTGTCAGGGGCACAGATGTATGAGGGAATAGGTGACAAGGAGTGCAGTGTGGCTGGGGCCAGGCCATGGTGAGAGGTGTGGTGGCCACCCAGGAAGAAGAGGGACAGGAGCCCTCGGGAAGGAAGCTGTGACCAAGAGCTTTCAGTTGGCTGGAGCCCTCCAGAGGACGCTGTGGGGGCTGCGGAGAGAGGGGAGGGGTGCACAGCCGCAAGGGCGGTGGGAGAAGGGCAGAGAGCTGCAGGCGGACACAAACACACGGGGTGGTGCAGGGCGGAGCACACAGGCCGGCTGACTGCAGGAGAGCAGAGCCCTGACTTGGAGACCCCGAGCAAATGACTGGATCCATCTGGAATTGGTTTATCCACAGAACAAGGAAATTTAATGATCCTGCCTAATTTCCATGAGATAATAAAGGTAAAACTTGACACTCCTCTGAACATGAAGGAGGAAAATTATATATTATTTTTAGAAACATTTTAACCCAGAGGAGAAACATTATACAAAGACTTTCCTTATAAAGGGTCTTTTAGCTGGGCATGGTGGTGCACACCTGTAATCCCAGTACTTGGGAGGCTGAGATAGGAGGATTGCAGGTTTGAGGCCAGCCTGGGTAACTTAGCAAGATCCTCAGCAACTTAACGAGACCCTGTTTCAAAATAAAAATTAAAAATGGCTGGAAGTATAACTTGGAGGTAAAACGCCCCTGGGTTCAATCTCCAGTACTGCCCCCCACAAAGAGCCTATTATGTTATACAGTTAGTGTTCTCATACAGAATCCTACAGATCACGCCACATGAAAACGCAGAGCGTCTGTCTTCCTTACACTGAAGTGAGAGTTATAGGGAGACTCTTGGTTTCTTACAATTCCTGAAACATTGTGTCATCTTCATCTTTGATAGCTTCCATCCTTCCTCGTCGGTGTTAAAGCCACCAAAAGCCACATAAGAAATAGTGATGCCAGGCATGGTGGCGCACGCCTGTAATCCCAGTACCCGGGAGGCTGAGACAGGATTGCAGGTTTGCAGCCAGCCTCAGCTAGTTAGCAATGCCCTCTGCAACTTAGTGAGACTCTGTTTCAAAATTAAAAAAAAAAAAATACGACTGGGGGTGTAGCTCAGAGGTAGACATCCTTGGGCTCAATCCTAGCAACACACACACACACATACACACACACACACACACACACACACACACACACACAGACATCGTGAAAGGTGAAAGAAAAATGGCTAGGATATGTAAAACCCTAGATGTACAAGCAGGTGTTTACCAAATGATGCCCACTCGCAGGCACCTGTCGCTTTCGACCAGCTCCAGCGTCTTGGCATCCTCGCTCTGTGCCCACTGGGGTCAGGGCACCATAAGAGGCACGAGGAAGAAACTGTGGACAGGTGGACGCTGTTGAAAACATTCCCCATGCCTTGTCCTGTCTGTGGCCTCCTGCAGACCTACTGAAAGATGGTCTGAACCAGACGGTCACGGGTCAGCAGCAGCGTCACAGAGCTGGCGACACCTTGGGAAGGCCGCCCACGAGGGTCCCTTGGTTCTCCACACGTCCGCAAACCAGAGGCAGTGAGTTCCCCACAAGACAGGGGAGGTCCCCGGACAGACTGAGCCTGGTCAACCCTATTCTGAATATGACCACTCGGGTACATGCGATTTTTAGAAGGTTACAGAGAACACAGAAAACGTTCAATGGATACACACTTAGCTATCAATTTAGGACTTGAAGAGGGCTGTGTAAAAACAAATTACCTAATAGTGCATGAAGATTTATTTAACTAGGTCACTGGAGCAGGGGCCTAGCACCTACCATTACAGTCTTCCATTAGCAGCGTGTTGCCAGGGGCAATCTGACTTTATCAGTGAAGTGACAGGAGGCTGTGGCCATGCCTCAGGCTCCTCCGCCACAAGCGGGAATTAATGTTTCCCACCTGTTCATTTTTTCTTTTTGTTTTTGGTAATGGGGATTGATCCAGGGCATTCTA
Source organism: Glis glis (assembly GCA_004027185.1). Classification (NCBI taxonomy): domain Eukaryota; kingdom Metazoa; phylum Chordata; class Mammalia; order Rodentia; family Gliridae; genus Glis; species Glis glis. The sequence goes on along the minus strand of PVJS01026352.1, from coordinate 22,371 downwards.
CCTCCAAGCTAGGCTCCTACCCCTATTTTATTTTTATTCTTTTTTATTTTTTGGTACTGGGGATTGAACCCAGGGGCATTCTACCTCCAAGTTACACCCTCAGTCCCATTTTATTTTTATTTTGAAACAATGTCTTGCTAGGTTGATAAAAGTCTCACTACTTGCTGAGGCTGTCCTCGAACCTGTGATCCTCCTGTCTCAGCCTCCCAAGTACTGGGGTTACAGGTGTGCGTCGCCAAGCCTGGCTCCACATGCTCCTTTTACAGGCAAATGGCACACACAGCAGCTCAAGGACTGGCTGTTTAGTCAACTACAAAGAAACCCGCTATTCAGTCAACGGTTTGACTGAATGCTGGGACCCAGCCTGTGAGACACTGGATGTCGCGGACTCAGATGTCACTGTTTGAACAAGAACAGGGCAGGTTTTAGAATATGTGATAAGTACTTATAAAACTAGGTGATCAGAGGAAGAAGCAATGAGCGATTTCTTTCTTCCATGGAGTATGTTTGTTCTCAGGGGAGCAGCAACAAGAAACAGCCTTTGCAACTGCCCTGGTCTTTTTCCTCGGTAAGACCGTATCTCTGAAACTCCAGTTAGCTTTGGTCTTTCATCTTTCCCCTCCTTTCCCAATGATTTCATGCTCCCCACTCCAGAATTTTTTCCTCAGTCTTACCTTGCCTCAAGAAAACAGTCAAAGGACAGTGTATCAACAGAGATCCGAGAGAGAGCCTGGGCATGAGAGCGCACACCTGTAATCCCAGTACTTAGACTCTGTTTCAAAATATAAAATAAAATAGGGCTGGGGATGTGCCTCAGAGGTAGAATGCTTCTGGGTTCAACTTCCCGTAGCAAAAAAAAAAAAAAAAAAAGGACTTCAGTTAAAGAATCAGATCAAACAACATCCATCCATTATTTAACAACAGGAACAGAAGGAATCCCCGCACACATCCACATGCTGGTGGCTGCCCCGGTTGTTTTTTGAAAGCATGTTCTTAGAGCGTCCTCTGTGGTGCAGCAGGCCACGCACGGGCACTGTGAGCAAGGTCAGCTCTGTGTAGGGTGGTCTTGCCCAGACCTGGCCTTACAGAGAAGTCACTGTGATCAAGGATCAGATTCACTTGACCCACTCAAGTCACTGCTAAAGCCTGAATTTAAACAAAATTTCTAGTAGTTTAGCCCCTTTTTGTTTAAGGTATTGATGATTATTAAAATAAATATTAGGGGGGATAATGGTGACATTTCCAGACTATTAAAACCAAAAGCAATTATTCTAGTATGAACTAAATCTCTGAATATGGTGAAGGTTTTGCTCTGTTTCTGCCACGAATAAAAGCTAAGAAAAAACTTGAATTATCCAAGGAAGTAAATTAGGATTGTATCCTTTCAAAAAATCACAGATACCTTCAAGCTGGTCCCCAGGGTGAACACTTCCAGAGTATAAATTACACTAGAGCTTGGCCAATTTTCTTAAATACTAAAAAATGAGGTTTTTTTTGGGGGGGGGCTTTAATTTTTTTTCTTTTTTGTGGCTAGAAAAAAAACCCCATCAGTTCATGTCAACATGTCCGGTTATGCAAAAATGAGGTGATAATATCTCAAGAAATGTTAGCAACCCTATAAGCAATGAAATAAATTTTACAGAAACACACACACAGTCCCTCTTCCAAAAATATAAGTGAAAATATTTTGGGAGATATTTTACTGAGGTTCAAGAAATGTATTGTTTTAGCTGGGCATGGTGGCACACTCTTGTAATCCCAGTATTTGGAAGGCTGAGACAGGAGGATCGCAGGTTCACAGCCAGCCTCAGCTCCTTAGTGAGGCCCTCCGCAACTTAGTGAGACCCTGTTTCAAAAATAAAGGATAAAAAATAGGACGGGGGTGTAGCTTGGAGGTAGAATGCCTCTGGGTTCAATCCCCAGGACCTCAAAAAAAAGTATTGTTTTACATGTGTCAGGATAACAAGAAAAGTTAAAATGATCAAATATTGCAGCGAAGAGATAAAACAGGGATGGTCTCTTTTGTTTATCAATAAAAGAAGTGGATGGCCCAGATAGCTTCCAGGTGGTTGGTTTCTGGGAGGAACAGGGGTTTGGGAGGACAGCTGAGCCCTGTTTCTCAGGCCGCACCTGAGTAAGGATCCAGAGTTACTACCTGTGCCTCAGGGAAAAGGCCCCGTCCCCGACTCCCGCTCCTTGGTATGCGGAGAGTGCAGGATGGCTCAGGACCAAGCAGGTTTTTCACCAAAGCGTTATGATGGAACTGCAATTCTTATCAGTATTAATGCTCTAGGGAAAAAAGGTTTAGGACAAATACTTCTGTGGGCTTTTCCCTGAGCAATACAGTAGCAAGTTACAGTGCTTTCAGATGTAAACTCTCTCTCTCTCTCTCTCTCACACACACACACACACACACACACACCATGTCAGAAACTGCTGTCTGATAATAATAAAATGCAAAATACTTAAAATACATTCAAGAAGACACATAAAGCTGTACCTGAAAAGTGAGTACACTGGGATTGGCTGATCTAAGAACGGGGCGGCCACAATCAAGGGCATGAAAGGATTTCCCCCTCAATTTGGAGATCACAAATTGGCTAGCACGATAGCATTAATAGCAGGGGAAAGACAGAGAAGTCAAGTGGCACACTAGATAGAGTACCTTATGTCATCAACCCTCAAGAGGTTACTAAATAGACGAAGCGAACATACTTCAAAACCACATGGAGTCTCCTTTATCTAAGACCATTTCTGACTCATCCCATTTACACGCCCACAGTCTGCTTTCTCTGGCCAGCTCAGGCACGATGGTCAGTAAGGGGGCCCTGCACCAGTCTCCCCTGGGGCTGACTTCCCACAGGGGAAGGCCCGCTCCTGGACTCCCCATGCCCTTCGGAAGTCGCCCGTGTGCTCTAGAGAGACTGGGCCGCGTGGTGCGGGTGCTATTTTGAAACCACAAATTCTTCAAGGCTACATGAAAGCCATCCCTGAAAAAGACAGGACAGGGCATCAAATCCAACATGACCGTAACCTCTTGGACCCTCGGCTCCTCCCCTGGAAAGTAGGGAGGGGACAGCAATACTGAGCTTGCAGGTTTGCTGGGAGGTTCCTGCAAGAGATGATTTATAGCTCGGTGTCTAGGAAGTTAATGTATACATGTGAATAAAGAGCATTGAAAAGTATGTCAGGCGGCACAGTTTTTGCAAGAAGAGCTAAGTAAAAAGTTTCTCCCTTAGATTAAAAAAATCATTTACCTTCTTAATCATTTCAGTCAATTCATCTTGAATATTAAGCATTTAGACGCATGGATAAAGCCCCCAAATTACGTGCACGTTATATTCTGGCACATAGAACATTCGTGCAGACATCTTTCTGTGGGTTGGGGGGCATTTTCTTTCCCTACCCAAAGTGGTATGTCATGTAACCTGCTTTCCTTAACATAACTCCGTGTCAACATCTAGGCTTCGGCGGCACCGTTTTCAGTGGCTGCAGAGCATCCCACTGTGTGGTTGTACCATAAAATACTTAACCAATCTCCCAACGCGGGACATTTGGACTGTCTGCAAATTTTCACCATTAAAATTGACGGTGTATTAAACATTCCTGCCCTTGAAATGTTCTGTGAGCCCTGCCATTTGCGGCTCTCCCAGATGCTCTGGCGCGCTCAGGGAAGCGGTCGGACGTCAAGAGCAAGCTGGCAACGACGGCACCTGCCACTCGAAGCCGTCCATTCACGCGACTGTCCTAATCTCTGCGGTAACAGTTACTCATACGGAGGAGTCTCAGACTCCACAGTGAGGTCTTTTCATCCTGCCATGCATTTTAAAGGCATTTCCAACGAACCTGCCTTGAAATATTTGCAAAACTTTTATAAGTTGGGACTTGTGGGAAAAAACAACATTTTCACAGAAATTAGAAAAATAATAATAAAAGAAGTTCTTGGTGCCTATTCCTCAGCTGCAATCCTTGCCTAGAATTTTCACCTCTCCTGCGTCCAGTCTTGGTTCCTGAAAAGTTGCTTCTCACAGGAAGCCTTTCCCAGATAAACGGATACTGTTTTTCCATTTTAACTCCACAATGCAATTCCTGAGTTCCTATTTAGGAACCACTTCATTTTCTTCCTGCAGGATATAAAAAGGCCACATCCATTGTCTTTTGTTTGCTTTGTTTTCTATTTCACAGTGTCGGACAGTCTCAGCTCTTTTCTACCCTTCTTGAGCAGTATATTTAGCTTATCTATTTTCAATCTTTGCTTAATAAAGACATTCAAGGCTTTGCCTCCCTCTCGGAGTCGCTCCTTAGCTACACTGCTGTTTTGGACGCATTATTTTTGTCATTTGGTTCTAAGCATTTCAAATTCCCATGGGATTTCTTCTTCAACCCAAGAGTTCCCTGGAAATATATTTTTTACTTTGTAAGTTTTTTCTTTGTGTTTTAATCACTGTTTCTATTTTAATTGTACCACAATCAGACAAGGTGATCTGCTCAGTGATTTTCCGGAAGCTCTGAGTCTCCTACCATGACCTAGTACATGGTCACATCTGCAGACAAACCCATGTGGCTTTTGCACAAATTCTGATAGCTTTTAAATCATGTTGGGTAAATCTTCAAAGTCTTTAATCTCTTTATCTAGCATATTCCAATAGAAATGTGTAAGACTTCCCATTGTGACTGTGGATTTGCCAATTTCTCCTTTAAATTCTGTCAAATTTTGCTGGTGCATGCACTTTCATGATTATTTTTGTGTTCTTTGGGGACTGTCCTTTGCTTTTGAAATGGCTCTATTCCTAGTCCTACTGATACTGACTTTGCCTTGGATTTGACTTTTTCCTGATGTTAAGGTTGCTGCTGTGCCTTCTCATTGGTTGGGATTTGCCTGGAATGTTTCTCGTGATTTAATTTTCAACCTTTCTAAGTCGCTTTGAGTTATATTCTCTTCTAAGCAAAACAAAATAAACAAACAAAAAACTACAGTTGGATTTAACAAAAATCCAAATTGATATTATAATACTATCTTTTAATAGGCATGTTCAATCCATATAAGTTTGTTGGGACACATTTCTGCTTTTTTATTCTAATTCTATGCTTTCTACTTCCCATCTTCACTCTTTTCTTTCTCCCCCACACTTTCCTTCTGGTCTTCTCTAGGAGAATAAAATGTTCAATTTCCACTTTGTTTTCTTTTGCTTTCGGTGTATTTGCATACTGTAAGGATTCGCCTGTCAACACTGTATGCAACACACACCTGCACCACAAAGACGATCCTCTGAGAACCCCAATGCCTGTGAGCATTCCTGTTTTAAGATTTTAGGCCTGGCGTGGTGGCGCGCGCTTATAATCCCAGTACTTGGGAGGCTGAGACAGGAGGATCACAGGTTCGCGGCCAGCCTCAGCTACTTAGTGAGGACCCTCTGCAACTTAGTGAAACCCTGTTTCAAAAATAAAGAATAAAAAATAGGGCCGGGCGTGGTGGCACATGCTTGTAATCCCAGTACTTGGGAGGCAGAGACCGGAGGATGCGGGTTCGCGGCTAGCCTCAGCTACTTAGTGAGGCCCTCCGCAACTTCGTGAGACCCGGTTTCAAAATAAAGTATAAAAAATAGGGCTGGGGGGTATAGTTTGAAGGCAGAACACCCCTAGGTTCAATCCTTGGTACCACAAAAAAAAAAAAAAGAATAAAAAATAGGGCTGGGCGTGTAGCTTGGAGGTAGAATGCCCCTGGGTTCAATCCCCAGTGCCACCAAAAAAAAAGATTTTAGCAGTACGTCAGCAGAGACGCAATTCATTTAAGCCAGCAGGCAGGCAAGGAGAGTTGTCATCGGTGCTTTCACTCAGAGAAGGGACAGTGTCCTTTTGCTTTAAATCACAGCAGCAGCATTACTAGCTGCAGTGAAAATTTCCCTTAATTTTGGTGACTTTCACATGAGATTTATGCAGATAGTCTCATCAGAGAAATTGTTTTCTAAAAATAATCACAGGATTTATTGCTCTGCTCTTCATACCTTTAAAGTTCAAACTCTTCTGTGGAGTTTCACTGTAGAAGTTTTCAATTTAGGACTTGAAATTTGTCTTAACATTATGTATAACAAGAAAAGAACTGGAAATAATCCAAACGTGCACTGAAGGAGTAGCCGCAGAGATTATGCATTAACATGCTAGAATACTGTAGAAAACCAAATATCTACACGGAATCTAGACATACAAAAATATATAGATTGCACTGACATGAAGATGTTCAGTAAATAAAGCAGAACACGGAGCAGCACACATGTGACACTGGCTTCTACCTACATGTACAGATCTGCACATGTAATTGTACATGTAATTGTGGAGGGATATAGTTTAAAGCTCACTTTAGATTTTTCCCTTCAAGTGGCTTAAGTCTTTTTCTCTCTCCTTTGCTTTTCCTCTTTCTTATCATTTTAATCCTGGTTGTCATGGTCTTCTTCTTCTTCTTTTTTAAAGAAAACCTAACTTTCAGTTCCTACCAAGGCCTAAGCTTATTTCTCATACTTTTTAGGGTAACACAAATCAGATCACTGTGGTAAGCTCATATTTCGCTACATAAATGTGTGACTAATTTCATTTCCTGGTAGTGATACACATTTGGAAAAAAAATAATAAAAAAAGTCCAACTGAAATTCAATTTAACAGCAAAAATGTAATGCCCATCTAAAATGTGGGGTGCTTTACATGATTTTACTCTTAACCAGACAGCGATTCAGAAAAAGGAAGGGGAATTTCTGCCTAAAAAGTCAGTACATTCCCTCTTATCACAAACGTGCATTTGCCCTATTTAGATGGTTCGACTTCCTCTGCCAGGGCTTTACCAAAGCCGCTGATTGTGAGAGCACGAGCACAAATCTTATTCTCTGGTCTTCCTGTTATCATATATGTAACCATATTATATGCCACAGACTTCAAAAAGCTACATAAACACTGAAAACTTAAAAACTAGATCTATAAACAACAGGTTACACTGCTTGAATTGAATATGCTTTTCATGAAACAGACCCTTCTTGATTTTTTTTAGAGGCCCTGACCACCACTGTTGGATCTAGAAATGGCTAACAATTTCACTACACCCTCTCCAACTCCTCTGAGGAATGGCTGTGACCTCTACGCACACCACCACACAGCCAGCATCGTAATGCCTCTGCATTACAGCCTCGTCTTCATCATTGGGCTGGTGGGAAACTTGCTGGCCTTGGTCGTCATTGTTCAAAACAGGAAAAAAATCAACTCTACCACCCTCTATTCAACAAATCTGGTGATATCTGACATCCTCTTCACCACGGCTCTGCCTACGCGGATAGCCTACTACGCCCTGGGCTTTGACTGGAGAATGGGCGACGCCCTGTGTAGGATAACTGCCCTCGTGTTCTACATCAACACCTACGCAGGTGTGAACTTTATGACCTGCCTGAGCATCGACCGCTTCTTTGCTGTGGTGCACCCCCTCCGCTACAACAAGATGAAAAGAATTGAATATGCAAAAGGCGTGTGCATATTTGTCTGGATCCTAGTTTTTGCTCAGACACTCCCACTACTCATCAACCCTATGTCAAGGCTGGAGGCTGAAAGGACTACTTGCATGGAATACCCAAACTTTGAAGAGACAGAATCTCTCCCCTGGATTCTGCTTGGTGCGTGCTTCGTGGGATACGTGCTCCCACTTGTAATCATTCTCATCTGCTATTCTCAAATCTGTTGCAAACTCTTCAGAACTGCCAAACAAAACCCACTAACCGAGAAATCCGGAGTCAACAAAAAGGCTCTCAACACCATCATTTTCATCATTGTTGTCTTTGTTCTCTGTTTCACACCTTACCACATTGCAATTATTCAGCACATGATTAAGAAGCTTCAGTTTTCTGACCTAGAATGTAGCCAAAGACATTCGTTCCAGATTTCTCTGCACTTCACCGTGTGCCTGATGAACTTCAACTGCTGCATGGACCCTTTCATCTACTTCTTTGCATGTAAAGGGTACAAGAGAAAGGTCATGAAGATGCTGAAACGTCAAGTCAGTGTATCGATCTCCAGCGCAGTGAAGTCAGCCCCTGAAGAGAACTCCCGCGAAATGACGGAGTCGCAGATGATGATACACTCCAAAGCTTCAAATGGAAAGTAAAAGGGACCGCGTCTTGGACTTCCAGCAAAGCAAACTGCGGGCTGAACTCTGAGTGACTTCTTTTATAAAGAAAGCGATGGTTCAGCTTCCAATTAGGAATTCTTTCAATGGGCACAGTTTCCCACTGCCAAACTGGAGCTAAACTGACTGGGATATATACATCAAGCTCGAGAGAAAAGCATAAAGCAAGTTCTGATTTGTAAACGAAGCAATGCATCAAAAGGGAAGCTATCTTAATAACTCTCCATGTAAAAAGAAAAGTTTTATATTAATAAAAGCCATTAATATTTCCTGCCAATAATTTGGCAAAAGAAAAGAGACTGGTTAGACTGTATATTGCCAGTGTACAAATGTTCATATTGTAACATATTTTTGGTAACATATTACTTAAATCTATGTTTCCTTCAGTTTTAGGTCTTTATCTTCTCAATAATGTGTTTTTGTTTTGTTTTGTTCTGAGTCATAAGAACTGTTTCAAAGAACAGCTTTGGAATAAAGAGTAGGATGCTACAACATTATGAATATGTCCCTCAATGCTCACTGTCAACTATCCACAGAGGTCGGGGAGCAGGGAGTACAATTAGCAATAGAAAGATCTGAGAAACTTTAAAAATGATTGTGACTGAGGCGATAACGGCATCAAGCTTTTCTGCAGTCAGTCAGCACAGTATTTAAGAGCCACTGCCCAGGTATACGACAAGGACTTTACATGGGGGTACCCACTGGGAGAAGGGTCCACATGCTAAATTCTTCTTGGGAGTAAAAAATCTGCAGATATACTTGACTTCCCTTGGGTCTTTAGGGGGTCATCTCTTTTTTATTCCCAGGTTGGTAGTATCTTGTATCTGTACTTCTGTAGTTTGGGTCATGAGAAAAGGTTGGGGTAGGATGTTGTTGTTATTTGCCTAAATAAGACAGGAAGTAAAATCCAAATTTATTTATTTATTTATTTATTTATTTATTTATTTATTTATTGTGGTACTAGGGGTTGAACCCAGGGGCATTCTACTTCTAAGCTATACCCCCAGTCCTATTTTACTGTTTATTTTGAAACAGGGTCTCACTAAGTTGCGGAGGGCCTCACTAAGTAGCTGAGGCTAGCTGCAAACCTGCAATCCTCCTGTTTCAGCCTCCCAAGTATTGGGATTACAAGCGTGCGCCACCACACCTGGCTAAAACCCAAATTTATAAATGAAGAGTTCTCTGGATTTTTCACAATACTGCAGACTTGCTCAAATGAATACCTTAATATGACTAGCATGACCTTTCTGAGTGCAGTCAATCTGTCTGCCAGCTCAAATTTGTTTTACCCAGCCCCCCAAATTTCCCCAATACAATGAGAACAATTTTGATAATGGAAGATAAAGAAATAAAGTGCTATATCGTGAGTCATACCTTAAATTCTACCTTGGGAATACTTTAAATTATTACCTTACTTTTTGCACTGTAAGGAAATTAATCTTAATGGTTAGTGCAACAACTTTACTGAGCACCATTTGGATCGGCATTTTGTTAATTTCACAAAGAGCCACCTGGCCTTAAAGCCACAGCAAAAGCAGCCACTGGTCTCTGTAACACCCGTGGAGACAGGTGAGACTACATGGAGAGAAGTCAGTCTCGGTGCCTTTCCTTCGCTCCATCTGTAAACTTCCCCAAGTGGAAGAGAAGAAAGGGCAAACACTACACCCTGTGCGAGGTGGCACTCAGGTAGTCATGTGAATCAGAGCTCTAAAAAATACCCACCATGAAGGCTAAGGAAAAGCAGAAACGAGGCTCCCTTAACTTCAGAGTGTCGCTATGGTAAGCTGTGACTGCGCAGGAGCACAGACCACCCCATGTCTGAGTCAACAAGCCGTCTCACAGCAGATGACGGGGCTCACGGGCCAACTCCTCCGGTCCTTCATACCAGAAAGCAAACGCCAATGGCACTTTACAAAGGAAGAGTAGACTCTTTATCTTAAGTTTTCTGTTTTTCCTCCACCTTACCCCAAATCTATGTCAATAATTGTACTTAGTCATCAGTGGCATACTGACAAAAAGGTAAACTCTAGACTTACCTCCAACTAATCTTTTTTTAAGTCTACAGTCCAGTCAAACTCAGCCAGCAGCTTGCCTGACAAAGGCTCTCACTGCCCGCTCCGTTCACCAAACCGCCGTCCTCACATGACCTTGGCACACTCCCATTGTCTTGCGTTACTTTTATTCTGGCATGGTCCCCTCAATAGTAAGTAATCTTGGGGGACAGGAACAATGTAGAATAACCTTTGCATTGTTATAGGACAAAGGTGGTGACCTTATATCTAACACACTGTTTAAAAATCACAACCCTGTATTTTCTACATGAATCGGGTGATACATTAACAAGTTTAAGTTAACTAAGGAAAACCAGAAACGAGGTTTCCTTAATTTCAGAGTCTCTTTATGGTAAGTTGGGACCACACTGGAGCACAGACCATCCTATGTCTGAATCAACAGGCTGCGAGAAAAACTCAACAGGAAAAGCAGGGAGTTCTCATGGCAGTTAACCATGTAACACTTTTACAATCTTACTTTTATTTCTGAAAAGATCATTTGGCTCATTTCTTTAAAACCTTCAAAGCCATTCAGTTTAAAGCCATAAGATGCATTTACTAGCCGGGCGTGGTGGCGCACGCCTGGATCCAGTACTTGGGAGGCTGAGATAGGAGGATCACAGGTTCAAAGTCAGCCTCAGCAACTTAGTGAGACCCTGTTTCAAAATAAAAAAATAAAAAAATACCCTCTGGGGGTATAGCCCAGAGGTAGAAGGCCCCTGGGTTCCACCCCCAGTACTCCTACACACACAAATGCATTTACTATTCAGTGGTAGTAAAGAAAACATTAGATGTTAGAAATGGTATCCGGTATATCTAAAAAGCTCAGAAATTTACAAAATAGTCCATACATTATATACTGTCTTTGTCTCCACAATTCTGAACAGGATGAGCAGACAGGATAGATACACTAAGTCCAGAAAAGACAGCTGGTCAGCTGGGCATTACATGCCTGTAATCCCATATGTGGGAGGCTGAGTCAGGAGGATCGCAGGTTCATGGCCAGCCTCAGCTACTTAGTGAGGCCTTCCACAACTTAATGAGACCCTGTTTCAAAATAAAAAATAAAATAGGGCTAGGGGTGTAGCTCGGAGGTAAAATGCCTCTGGGTTCAATCCCCAGTACCACACACACACACACAAAAGACAGTTGGTCAGTAAGAGGCAGCATTAGGAGTAACTGCATTTCCTAGCCATAAAGAAGAAGAACTGAATCATGGGGGCCCAGAAAATGTATGAAAGGCTTAATTGCGTCATGCCAGCAGACTATATAATCCTTAAATAGGACAAATAACTCAACAGTAGATTGTAAACTCGGCGAGGCTGTGGGCTCCAGGACAAGGACCTTGTCTGTTGTGTACACAGGACCTGGCACTGCACTTGGCCCGTAGGAAGTTCTCAAATATCCATTTAACTGAATAGCACATGTTTTGTGCTATTACTAACAGTATTCTGAAGCCCTACTGAAATACCTGTGACTTTCTAAATTTCTCATTGAGATGAAAAGAAAATACCATCCATGTGGGACACATGTGTAACTGAAGATAATTACACAAATGTGTACCCTAGGAGACCCTGCTACTCAAACAGACAAATTAAAGACAGAGCTAACTAACCAACAAGTCAATGACAAGACTAAACAGAGAAATATGTTCTAGTTGAAAATAATTTCACATCTCAAGAGGCAAGGGCAGTGGCTCCTACCAACCAGTGAACGGTAGCACACAACTTTAAAAGGGGAAGCACTAGTCTTAAATTAGCCTTTAAAGTGGTCTATTTTGATCACTTTTCAGCCCATTGTAATTTGTTATTCTCTGCAGAGCTAAAAATATCTGTTCATTGACTATTCAGGTGAAGAATGAGAATTGAAAAGCATGTGGATTAGAAGTGACCTGGACTAAGGAGGCAGACCCTTTCTTTTCAACCCAGGGAGGGAACGCATGAACTCACCACAACTGCTGAGCGTCACTTAGAAGAGACCCTACATTCCCCACTTAAAACTGTAATGAGCTGAGGAGGGACAATACTTGTCATTTACTACACATGCCACTCTCCCGTGCACTGTGCAGGCATCCTCTCACTTAATTACCACCTGAACAGTCGTATGCTCATCATCCTACTTTGCTGACAAGGAAACCAGACACCAAGGCCACAAGGTGTGGGGAGCCTGGATTTAAACCCAAACCTGACCCAGCGCGGCAACTTCGTGCCACCATGACTGAAACGTGCTCACCATGAGCGGCTCAGTTTCCTCCTCTTGGCTGGGCCCCAGGCCTCCATTTCCTGTGGCCTCCTGTGCCTTGCACACATCCCATCGCCACAGTTGAGCTTCAGCATGTTTCCCTGCTGGGGCCCTTAATTTCTTTGCAAAGTCCCTGCTCTTTCTCTGTCACCAGCACCTGATCATCCTCCTCCCGTCCATCGGAATTGGTTGGTGAGCAGATCCTTGTCTGGCTTTTCTCCTCTGGCGCTCTCTCTTGCTCATCTTTTCTCTGTCCAGTATCATCACCCAAAACTGGGCATGGTGCCACATGTCTATAATCCCAGTACTTGGGAGTCTGAGACACGAGAATCGCAGATTTGAGCCAGTCTCAGCAACTTGGCAAGGCCCTTAGCAACTTAGAGAGATTCTGCTTCAAAATAAAAAATAAAATAGGGCTGGGGGTATAGCGTGGAGGTAGAAAGCCCCTGGGATCAATCCTCAGTACCAAAAAAAAAACCCAAAAAAAAACCAGTATCGCCCCACCCCCGGAGAACCCCTCCCCGCAGCGCTGGGGACACAGGGTGGGCAAGCCCTCAGCCCCGCTCTCGGAGGGCCCCCCCTGCACTGGGGATGCAGGGTGGGTGAGCCCCCTGCCCGGCCCCCAAGACCCCTGGCACTGGGGATGGGAGGGGGGTGGGTGAGCCCTTGGCCCCGCCCCCGGAGACCCCCAGCGCTGGGGATGTGGGGCGGGTGAGCCCTTGGCCCCGCCCCCAGAGAACCACTCACCCTGGCACTGAGAATGTCAGATGGATGAGCCCCAGCCCCACCCTGGAGTACCCTAGTGCTGAGGTCACGGGAGGATGAGCCACGACCCCACACAGGAGGGACTCCAGACAAAGAGAGAAAACCTCAGATGAGCGAAGAAGGCGAACTACCTAGGGGAGACAGGAAGGAAGGAGAGGGAAACAAACTGGAGCACAGGATGAATATACACAAAGATATCAAAGTCAACTACTATGCTGAAAACGGGAAGGAGGGAGGGGGAGGCGGGGGGTGGAAATTGGGGAGGGATAATTGACTGATGAGTGCATGTATACGTCAACCACCCTGAAATCCTTCAAGATGTGTGATTGCAATGCACTAATAAAATAAAAATAATAAAAAACAGTATCATCACCCTAGTCCAGACATTGGCCACCGCGCACCTCAATCAAGTACTACCACCTCTTTCCCATGGGCCCCTCGACTAGAGTCAGGCGCCTTGGCTTTCCTATAGGACGCTGTCCAGGAAGCAACAGGTTACATTAATAACAGCAATCATGACTCTTGCTAACAATTGTATGGCATAGTGCTCTAAGCACTTTACATAAATAAGCTCACTCAAGCTTCACAATAGTTCTGTGGGCTGGTCTTATTTATGATCCCCCTTTACAGACTATGAAACTGTAACTTGCCCAGGCAAAGGTGGGCAGCTTCCCGAGGCCACACAGTCAGTCCGTGGGGAGCCCGGGCTCTGGACTCTGGCAGGCCAGCTCCGGGGTCATGCAAGGCAAGCACTCTACCACTCGGCTACATCCCAGACCTTTTTAAATTTTCACTTTGAGACAGGGTCTCACTAAGTTGCCCAGGCTGGCCTTGAACCTGCAATCCTCCTGTCTCAGCTGCCCAAGTAGCTGGAACTACAGGTGTGTGCCACTGGGTATAGCCATGCGTGTGTGTGTGTGTGTGTGTGTGTGTGTGTGTGTGTGTGTGTGTGAATGGTACTTTTTATTTTTATTTTGAAACAGGGTTTCATTAAGTTGCCAAGGCTGACTTTGAACCTGTGATCCTCTGTCTCAGCCTCCCAAGTACTAGGATTACAGGTGTGTGCCACCACACCCAGCCTGGCTATGCACTCTTACTATATTTTTTCTCTTAAACAAGTAAAATAATATATTCCTCAGAGAGCTTCAGAAGAAACACTGCTCACCTCAAATTTCTTTGCGGGGGGTGTGTGGCATGTGAACTGGGGGGGGAAGGTGACGCATGTCTCTCCCAGGCTGAGGCTGAGAAGGCAGGGAGGGACAGTCTACCCGGCTCTTCTCTCCTGCCACGGTGATCAGTCACGTCCTAGATGGCGGGACCTTTGTCAGCCTGACCTGGACAGTAGCACACACGAAGCACAATTACGACGGAGCCGCTGGGGTTCCAGGCTGCATTCGTGGCTGTGACGTAAGCTAGCCTATTCTGACTAACTGTTTAACCTACCTGGAATGAAGAAGCCAGTGCACAGAGAATAAGAAAAGAAAGACGCAGGCACCACCTGGCTCTGGCAAGCAAATATGGCCTCCCCTTAAGCCCACCTTCACTGGTCATTTCACGCTCCAGGACTCAGGAGAGTCCCCGTGGTCTACCCACCAAGTCCACGTTCTCCCCGTGCCGCCAGTCCCGCCAACCCAGTTTCTCTCTGTTGCCCAGTGGGCGCTTCTCAAGTCAGTCTGGTCGGCGCTGTCTCTGTCTCAAGAAAAGGACGCATACTTGGTTCTCACTGGCTCGATTCTCTCCCTCCACGTATTGTTTATCCAAATTGTACCTCCTCCAATTCTTCTTTGATGGCTCAAAGCCAGCCACCTCCCTTTCTTCAACGTATAGTCCAGACCACATAGCTTGAATTAGGATGTTTACCATCTTACAATAAAGGAAAACACCATGCTGGCCCGGACACCCGAGGCTAGTTCTAGCTGGCTGCTAACCAGCTTCGGTCCCCTCTGTCCGGGCTTTCAATCTTACTAGACCTCAGTTTTCTTGTCAGTGAAACAAGTGTTAGATAATATGTAAGCTCTTAGCCGGGCGTGGTGGCGCACACTTGTAATCCTAGTACTTTGGGAGGCGGAGACCGGAGGATCCGGGTTCACGGCCAGCCTCAGCTCTCCGTCTCTGTCACTCTCTCCCTGTCTCTGTCTCTGTCTCTGTCTCTGTCTCTGTCTCTCTTTCTCCCTGTCTCTGTCTCTGTCTCTGTCTCTCTCTCTCTCTCTCTACCTAGTGAGGCCCTCTGCAACTTCGTGAGACCCGGTTTCAAAATAAAGTATAAAAAAATAGGGCCGGGGGGTGTAGCGCGGAGGTAGAACGCCCCTGGATTCAATCCCCGGTACCGCAAAAAAAAAAAAAGATAATATGTAATTTCTTTGCCAGCCATCGTACAGCCTACTGTCTGTTATTTCATTCTTGTATCCTTCAACCAAAACGTAAACTCCAGTAGAGCAGTGTCATTGACTTATTGCTTTCTATTCTGGGTAGCTCTGAGCACAGCCCCTTAAACACAGACAAAAATTCAAAAACCATGTTGACTACAGGTCATCATATATTAGCTATATGCTTTTCTTCATCTTTATCTTCATCATCATCATTATCACCATTGTTAGTAGTAGGGATCAAACCCAGGGGTATTCTATCTCTGAGCTACGCACCAAACCCTTTTTATTTTTCATTTTGAAACAAGTTCTAGATAAGTTGCTGAGGGTGTCACTAAATTGTAGAAGCTAGCCTTGAACCTGTGATGCTCCTGTCTTAGCCTCCCAAGTACTGGAGTTACAGGCACACACCACTGTACCCGGCATGCTTTGCATTATTAAAGTCTGGTGGATACAAGGCTTATATTATTGCATGTCACTATTTGTTAGGCAGCAACATATAACTAACACATGGCTTGTACCAGAATACTAATCATGGAAAATACATTAAATTGAAAATTGGAATGACATTTAAATCAGGATTTCTTTTTCTGCTGACCACTAGTTTTCTACTTTCTTCCACATACGACTACTTACACTTATTTATCTCTGATAATGCATATTCAGACTTAAGAGAAATCGCTCAACACTAGTTGTTAGAAAGAAGAAACTACATAAGCAGGCAACATATGGGAAATACGAAATGCAATCTAGTTTTTGTTTTCAATAGTTTATCTTCCTCAAAAACAGTAAAGACCTTCTCATTCTCTTGACGGGCACTGTGTTGCTTCTCATTGTTAAAATGCTGCTTAGATGTTTACTCAACTAACCCACACGCCACTCATGGGCCATTACTTTCTGTCCCACTCAGGGACTACTAAAATGGATCCAAAACAAGAATTCAAGGAATTACTGTCATAAACAATGTGTATATATGAGATTATACCAACATCATTCTCAATGCTACATGTGGGGGGGAGGCGGGGGGGAGGGACACCAAGAGCTGTGTGCATGTATGTTAACACCAAACTGATACTCATTGTGATGTGAGACTACAATGCACCAATAAAAACATAAAAAAAAAGAATTCAAGCACTTTTTGATTGTTTTTTTTTTCCATTTTCTCAGAGCGTGAGAACGTTTATTTCTGGTTTCTGTAACTTGTAAGAATAACTTTTCCCATGCAGGTTTTGAGACAAAAAGAGTGTGTCAGAGTGAAACCACATGGAGACTACAAAAGAGTTGAATTCTCTAAAAAAAGGAACATTCTGATGTGTTCTTTCTGCTTGAGGGCAGCAATCTACAACCTTCCCCTTGAGTCCTACAGTAAAACGTCGGCTTTTTCTTTTTTTGTACACAGTGAAATCATTAGGGTTACTGCCTGAATTAGGGTTCAAAACAATAAATGCAAATCATATTATCATGTGCCAGCCTATCATGAGTTATGACTGAAGAGCATAATCACAGCATTCGCAGGGCCACTTGGTGTATTAGTGCCAATTTTCCCCCATCAATGGAACAAGGGCAAGAAAAAGGTCACAAGGTTGAATGTTAAAGGTCTTATTTAAAGAACAGCCATCAGGAGGAAGACAACCCACACACCTGACACTAGGGTGACAAGAAAAGGAAACAGCCCTGGTTTGTAGTCCCAACGATCTTCTCTAGGCCCCACCTGAAACAGCGTAAGTGACTGTGCACGCAGGTCTCTTCAGGGACCCAGAAAGAGACTGGCAAGTCCAGGCAGACTCAGGGTAGAGGGATACCGCAGGCCCTGGCCATGCGGAAATTAGCAAACAAATGGCTAAAGGAAAAATGGGCAAAAATGTCTCGTTAGGCATCGCCAAATTATTTTGACACTTGTATGGTGGACAAAAGGCTAATACAGTGACAGGTATGTGGTGGTCATTATACTATTCTCTCTGCACTTGTTTACATTTGACATTTTCTGTAATAAATTTTAAAACCAGTAAGTCTAGTCTTTAACATATTCCCACACTCTTGTTAAAACGGGTGGAAGCAGAAGTCAGGGATGGATTCAGAAAGAAGAGAGAGAGGGAGAGAGAGGGGTGGGGCAGGCAGGCTACTAGTCTCTGTCTTGAATTAGTTAACTGTAGCAACCCAGCCCATAAGAGAGTGGTGCACAGCGGCCACGTTCTAAGAGCATATGTGAGGGGATCTCAAACAATCTTCAAGAAGGTCTAGTAGAGGCTGGCTGGTGGTGACAAAGTCACCAACAAAGAACAGGTTATACCAGAAATCCACATGAAAGATCAGCAGGGTTTCATGAACACACATGTGCACACCCAGTGCTCTTTGAGGAACTTGATCTCCTAACACAGAGCCCCACAGTGAAAACCCACGCCCCAGTTCAGATCCACGTGTTTCAGGTCTGGGTACACTGCTTTCTTTTTCTTTTCTTTTTGGTACTGGGACATTCTACCTCCGAGCTACACTCCAGCCCTATTTTTTTTTTTTTTGCGGTACTGGGGATTGAACCCAAGGGCGTTCTACCTCTACGCTACATCCCTGGCCCTATTTTTTTATAATTTATTTTGAAACCGGGTCTCACGAAGTTGCGGAGGGCCTCACTAAGTAGAGAGAGAGAGAGAGAGAGAGAGAGACAGAGAGACAGAGAGACAGAGAGAGAGACAGGGAGAGAGAGAGCTGAGGCTGGCCGCGAACCTGGATCCTCTGATCTCAGCCTCCCAAAGTACTGGGATTACAAGCATGCGCCACCACGCCCGGCTCCAGCCCTGTTTTATTTATTTTGAATCAGGGTCTCACTAGGCTGATGAGAGTTTCACTACTTGCTGAGGCTGTCCTCAAGCCTGTGATCCTCCTGTCTCAGCCTCCCAAGTACTAGGAATACAGGTGTTGCCACCACTCCCGGCTCACTGTTTCCTATACACACATTTGAAGTGAAATTGTTGAAAGGACCTGAAGATCAAATCCAGGCGTGCCTCCAGGGACGACTCCTGGAAGGACACATAAGAATTGCTTTCTCTGCCACACTGACGAGGCGGGAAATCATGAAATCCGACGTCGACTAGAGCTCCGGAGTCAAAGCACTGCAGTGAGTCTAGAGCTCCAGCCATGGCCGGAACTGTGACCTCCAGAGCCCAGCGGGTCTGGAGAGCCCTTGCACCAGCAAAATGGGGCTCACATGTGCTCTGCCTAGGCTCACACCGAAGTCAAGAGCCACGCAAGGCTGTGTGGCTGGTGGAGCCGAAACCACATCCAGAACTCTGGAAGCAGGGGAGTTTAAGCAAGAGAGGACTCAAGCATTTCCTCCCTGGCTTCATGAGGAAGTACGCTAGGAGGGCCCTGGGACCCGTAACCAGCCAGCCAACCTAGTGTCCCCATCAACCTATTCTATTAAAATAGTCTAGCAGCTGGGCGTCGTGGCGCACACCTGTAATCTCAGTCCTTGGGAGGCTAAGAGAGGAGGATCACAGGTTCAAGGACAGCCTCAGCAACATAGCAAGACCCTATTTCAAATAAAATAAAATAAAATAAAATAAAATAAAATAAAATAAAATAAAATAAAATAAAATAAAATAAAATAAAATGGGCTGGGGATGTAGCTCAGATGTAGAATGCCTCTGGGTTCATTCACCAGTACCACATAAAGAAGAAGAAGAAAAATAAAAGATAAACTACTCTCACAAAAGAGGGGAAGACATGTTGGAGAAAGAGGAGCTTAATAGACATCGCAATCAAATGTAAAAGCAAGCCAGGTGTGGTTTTGGAGACCTGTAACACCAGCTACTCAGGAAGCTGAGGCAGGATGATCTCAAGTTCAAGGCCAGCTTGGACAATTTAGCAAGACCCTATCTTAAAATAAAAAACAGGCTGGGGATGTAGCTCAATGGTACAGTGTGCTTGCCTAGCATACAAAAGGTCCTGGGTTCAACCCCTAATACCGACAGAAAAAAAACAAAAAGGTCAGGATTACCAAAGACAATTTGAGGAATGTTCATATTAAAGAGTAAAGGGAAGCCAGTCACAGTGACACATGCCTGTACTACTAATACTTAGGGGGCTGAGAAAGGAGGATGGCAGGCTCAAGGCCAGCACAGGCAACTTAGCAAGACCCTGTTTCAAAATAAAAAATAAAAGTAGGTTACAGAGTGCAGAGAGTGAGGAGGCTGCGTCTGGCTTCCGCTCTCACAGCCATTGCAGTATATTGAGCTCCATAGAGTCAGCACTGGGGCAAGTGAGAGCCGGACGGGCACTGGGCGACTCTGCCTCGTGGAGGAAAAGCAACTAAACATGGACAAAGGAGACCCGAAGAAGCCGAGCGGCAAAACGTCATCATATGCATTCTTTGTGCAAACTTGCAGGGAGGAGCACAAGAAGAAGAACCCAGATGCTTCAGTAACTTCTCGGAGTTTTCTAAGAAGTGCTCAGAGAGGTGGAAGACCATGTCTGCTAAAGAGAAAGGAAAATGTGAAGACATGGCAAAGGCGGACAAGGCCCGTCATGAAAGAGAAATGAAAACCTATATCCCTCCTAAAGGGGAGACAAAAGAGAAGTTCAAGGATCCCAATGCACCCAAGAGGCCTCCGTCGGCCTTCTTCTTGTTCTGTTCTGAGTATCGCCCAAAAATCAAAGGAGAACATCCTGGCCTATCCATTGGTGATGTTGCAAAGAAACCGGGGGAGATGTGGAATAAGACTGCTGCAGATGACAAGCAGCCTTATGAGAAGAAAGCTGCTAAGCTGGAGGAAAAATAC
Source organism: Glis glis (assembly GCA_004027185.1). Classification (NCBI taxonomy): domain Eukaryota; kingdom Metazoa; phylum Chordata; class Mammalia; order Rodentia; family Gliridae; genus Glis; species Glis glis. The sequence goes on along the minus strand of PVJS01026352.1, from coordinate 2,015 downwards.
GAAAAGGATATTGCTGCCTACCAAGCTAAAGGAAAACCTGATGCAGCAAAAAGGGAGTTGTCAAGGCTGAGAAGAGCAAGAAAAAGAAGGAAGAGGAAGAAGATGAGGAAGATGAAGAGGACGAAGAAGAGGAGGAAGACGAAAAGATGGAAGATGATGATGACGAACAAATTGGTTCTAGCGCAGTTTTTTTCTTGTCTATAAAGCATTTAACCCCCTTGTACACAACTCAGTCCTTTTAAAGAAAAAAAGTGAAATGTAAGACTGTGTAAGATTTTTTAATAAACTGTATAGTGTCTTTTTTTTATATAGTTCACACACTACCGAATGTGTCTTTAGATAGTCCTGTCCTGGTAGTATTTTGAATAGCCACTAACCTTGCCTGGTACAGTATGGGGGTTGTAAATCGGCATGGAAATTTAAAGCAGGTTCTTGGTGCACAGAACAAATTAGTTATATATGGGGACAGTAGCTTTTTCATCTTCAGTTGTCTCTGATGCAGCTTATACAAAATAATTGTTCTGTTAACTGAATACCACTCTGTAATTGCAAAAAAAAAGTTGCAGCTGTTATGTTGATATTCTGAATGCTTCTAAGTAAATACAATTTTTTTATTAGTATTGTAGTCCTTTTCATAGGTCTGAAATTTTTCTTCTTGAGGGGAAGCTAGTCTCTTGCTTTTGCCCATTTTGGATCACATGAATATTACAGTGTTGATCTTTTCATATAGTCAGCTGATAAAAGCTTTTATCTACACACCCTGCATATCATGATGGGGATAATAAAAGTTAAGTTGAGAACATTTTCATCCATAAACTCCAAAATATTGATCAATCGATAACAAATTTCACAAAGCCCATTTACATTTCCAAAGTGAAGAGTAACCAATTCTATTCATAGCATGGATTAGAATCAAACGATCTGAAAGTCTGTCCTGGAAGGACTAATAGAAAGGTATGTTCTAATCTTCATATGAGGACTCCATATTCTGAAACTCCATTACCACGTAATGGCAGTTATATACTGCAGCTCCCACATTAAAGAACAACTGAGAATGTATCCTCAAAAGCGTGAGCTTGAAATACAAGACTGCCACAGTCCCAGCAAAGGCTATGAAAGTGCTGGCTATCAATGCCTTTTCCCATTTACCTAAATATGAACTGCTCAGGAAACTTGAGACTCTGTTAAAAGTTTTTACTTAATTGGGCCAGCTTTTAAAATTATGATGTCACATCTAAAGTAGGGTATATTTTCCTATATTGTGGTTTGCCCCTTTATAAATCAAATAGATGTGAGGAAAAATAATTTGCATCTTGATGCAAATTATCCAGATTACTTGATTTTGATTTTGTGGAAAACCCACCCTCATTCATTGGAGTCACGTTTATCTACTTTAGCACTTTAGGGAATAATCTGGCAATTTTGTGGTTTTTGAGATTATAGTTCTCTTAAAGTGTCAGTGTTAAGATAGCATTCTTATAATTTTACATGCTTCTGTGATGGAGTGCTGTTTTGCTATATAATTTTGACTTGGATTCTTTCCATTTGCATTTTTTATGTAATTTCAGTAGGAATACTGAACATCTGAGTCCTGGATGACACTAATAAACTAATAATTGCAGAGGTATTAAAAAATAAAAATAAGCCGGGCGTGGTGGCGCACGCTTGTAATCCCAGTACTTTGGGAGGCGGAGACAGGAGGATCCGGGTTCGAGGCCAACCTCAGCACGCATGCGCGCGCGCGCACAATCTCTCTCTCTCTCTCTCTCTCTCTACCTAGTGAGGACCTCCGCAACTTCGTGAGACCCGGTTTCAAAAATAAAGCATAAAAAAATAGGGCCGGGGGTGTAGTGAGGAGGTAGAACGCCCTGCGTTCAATCCCCGGTACCGCAAAAAAAATAAATAAATAAAAATAAAAAAATAAAAATAAAAGGGCTGGGGGCAGAGCTCAGAGGTAGAATGCCCTTGGGTTCAAGACATAAGGAGGAGGAGGAGGAGGAGGAGGAGGAGGAGGA
>PVJS01026351.1:0-27073 GCA_004027185.1 Glis glis | reverse complement strand
TTTGGGAGGCGGAGACCGGAGGATCCGGGTTCGCAGCCAGCTTCAGCTCTCTTGCTGTCTGTCTCTCTCTACTTAGTGAGGCCCTCCGCAACTTCGTGAGACCCGGTTTCAAAATAAAGTATAAAAAATAGGGCCGGGGGTGTAGTGCGGAGGTAGAATGCCCCTGCGTTCAATCCCCGGTACCACAAAAAAAAAAAAAGATCCTTTTCAATTGTGTGTATATGTTGGGAGGATTAAGGCTGGAGGTAAAGAAATGTAAAAGGACTGTTATTATAGTTCAGGTATCTATATATAATTAATTTGATTAAGTTTTTGGCTTAGGTGACTGGGTCATACCATCTGAGATAGGAAAATACAAAAAGAAAAGTTTAAGAGATATAAGGTGATAATACTCTCCCTCTCACATACTCCCCCCAAGAAAAAGAACCTTATAAAGAATTATTAACCTAAACTCTTAATTTTCTTCTCAGAAAGTAGCCATTTACCATGCGTAAGTAAGCAAACCGGTTTAGGTTGAACTTTTAGATTTTCTATTCTAAAGAGCAAGCTTTTCCCCCATTTGGCATCTGCTCCACATTTATATAATGTTGACTGGCCACATATTCTGCCTCTCCTTGCCCTGTGGCTTTCAGTTCCACTCAGTGATTTAAGGAATCAGGGCATTATAGAAGTCTGTTTCAGTTTGCTTTCTCTTCCTTTGTTGTGCTATGGTGATTGAGCCCATTTCTGGCTTGCCAAATAGTCCATTATTCAATTTAATGGGCAGTATGATCTTGGTCTCAGAAGGAACTTGTTACTTGAAGATATAAAAAAAAAATCAGGGGAGGTAGTCGCTGATTGGGAGTGGAATTTACATGTAGACAGGGTATTTTTCCTCTGTGGTTATCCAGCATTTTAACAGATTGCATAGCTAGGAATGTCAGCTATTTTGAAAGATAAGTCTGGGTTGGTCTGGTAGTGAAAAGTAGCATAACACTTGTAGTTCATGTTTCCAGATATTTTCTGTTTGCCAACTGGACTGAGAGTTCTTACATGCCTTACTTAGACTATAAAACATTTCAATGATGATTATACTTTTTCATTAGGAAGTCTACATAGTAGAAAATTGTTATATTTGAATAGTTGTATTCCCCTAAGCAGATTAGCGGTTTTATTTTTAATATTTATAATTAAGACATGGGCCATAGTCTATTTAAGAGTAATTTAAAAATATAATTTCCATGAAGTTCTAAGTAGATTTATGTGACTTTTTTTTGGTACTGGGGATTGAACCTAGGGGCATTCTACCTCCAAGCTACACCCCTGCCCGATTTTATTTCTTATTTGGAAATGGGGTCTCACTAGGTTGCTGAGAACCCCACAACTTAAGTTGTTGAGGCTGGCTTTAAACCTGTGATCCTTCTGTCTTAGCCTTCCAAGTACCGGGATTATAAGCGTGCACCCCACATTCGGCTTATGTGAGTTTTGGACTATATGAAAAAAATGAGATTTATCAGGGGAATGGTTTGAATTTTTAATAGTAATAATTCACTGTTCATAATTTGAAAAATCTACTCTAGACTTATTAATGATCACAAATTTGTAGAATGGGGAAAAATGTGACTTGATATGATTTTTGCCTTTAGGAAGAATTAGATATTAAGGCACACAGGACAAGGGTCTTAATGAAAGCATTGCATTTTGCTCAGTTGTCTCATCTACAAATGCTCAGTTATTGAGAGCATAATATAATTTGTGACTATCTGTTTAGAAATAGATTAATTAAAATAATTTTGTCCATAAAATGTCACAAAACCTGCAAATCTGTTTTATTAGGGGTGCAATAAGAGGAGAGATGATGGATGAGGATAATGAATAGGAGGGAAAGTTTTATTAGCTTTTTGTTCTGCTTTATGCCAGCTTTTCCTACACGTTATTTCCTGGGATATGTTTTATATTTCAAAGATTATTATTTTAATAGCCTGCAGGGTTTTCTATTGTAGTTATTATTAAGGCCAATACCTCCATCAAGAATAAGGAATCCTTTTTCTCATCCCTGAGTTACTGTAGCTCTAAAACTTTCCAGAATAAAAACTATTCAGACTATTATTTTTCATTGCATTATATCTCATACAATGAGATATAATTAAGAGAAGGTTGGAAATTTGAAATTTTTTTTGTTTAATTCTTTTCCCTTGTCTTTTTATGTTCAATAGTAAAAGTATGACAAGAGCAGATTCTCTTGACTCTCAGATACGTTAAATCTAGTCTCAGCCATGTAATTTGCTTAACAAAATTTGTGGTGAAATCAAGGCTTGCCACATTCTCTGCAGTTCAAATATGAGCTTTTCCTTATGGCTTCTTATATTGCTAAGTACAAAATATGCAAAGCCTATGTTTATTCACTATATTTAGATCATCAAAGTAATAAATTAGCAATCTGTCAAATGTAGGGATGCTTGGACTCCTAGAACCCTTGGAATTCTAGGAATATGTATTTTTAGAAGATTGCAGAATCTTGTGGGTAGGGTATTAAAATTGAACATTCAAGATCATCATCCATTTCCTGATATTTCTGTTTCTCTGTAAAATTGGTCCTTCTTGTCCTATATTTCAGATACTTGTTGATCAATTATGTTTGAAAGTCAGGTGGTTTACTACTGTATCGTTCGTCAAGTGAATATAAATATAGATATATATATACATATATTTTAATTTCTTCTGATTTAAATAAATTAATTAAACACTTTTCTAAACACTTGTAGATATGAAATAATCAAGAGATTATTCTTTTAGGGAGAACTCTTATAGGATCTCTCATTGATTTTTGTCTTTTGATCCTTTTAAAATCAACTTTAGCCAGGCGTGGTGGCGCATGTTTACGTTTGTAATCCCAGTACTACTTGGGAGACTGAGACTGGAGGATTGCAGGTTCATGGCCAGCCTCAGCTACTTAGTGAGGCCCTCCACAACTTAGTGAGACCCTGTTTCAAAATAAAGAATAAAAAAAAAAAAAAGAAATAGGGCTGGGGGTGTAGCTCAGAGGTAAAATGCCCCTGGTTCAATCCCCAGTTCTGCAAAAAAAAAAAAACCAACAAAATACAACGTTATGGAAGTATAATTTACCATATAATGAACTTAAACCTGTTTCACATGTATGAGTAATAAGTTTGACAGACAGACAGACACACACACACACACACACACACACACCCATGTAACCACCACCACAATCAAATTTCTACCTTGTTCCCCTTTGCCATCAAAATTACCATTGACTTGCTTTCTGTCATTATAGATTAATTTTTCTTAAAAAAGCATTTTTTATTTCAAGCAAGGATTATTTTATGTCTATTTTTGGTGTGTGTGTGTGAGTTACTGGGGATTGAACCCAGGGGTATTCTACCTCTGAGCTACACCCCAGCCCTTTTTATTTTTTATTTTGAAACAGGGTCTTGCTAAGTTGCTGAGGGTTTTGCTGAGTTGCTGAGGCTGGCCTCGAACCTGCAATCCTCCTGTCTCAGCTTCCCAGAACTGGGATTACAGGTGTATGCCATTGCACCCAGCTATTTTATATACTTTTATTATTTTCATAGATTACTTTGGTTTAGGACTTTAAGGGTTTCCAAATTAAAACTATTTCCCTTCTGTTGTCTATAATGAACCTCTTATTTTTGAGGTTTCGTAGGAAAGTTATTACCTGCAATTAACAGTTGGGCAAACAGAGGCACAGATTATTACAGTTTTAGCATAAAAATTGTCTCACTTCAACTCTTTTGTCTCTGGCATATTAGGCTCTGATAAATTTGTAAAGGGAGGAAATTAAGGGACTAAGGTTTATGTTTGAGGGCTGGGTTTGTCTTTTATTTTTGATGATCAAAGGTTTTAGTCATTTACGGTTGAAAAAATAGGAACTAAAAGGGAATGTATGCATAAAGTATGTGTGATTCTGGGAGAGAGTGTACTGGTTGTTTCATTTTCATCTTGTTAGGCTCTTTTAATTCAGGCAGATGTTACACGATCAGATCAACTCGAAAAATAATCTTCAAGGGAACATAGAAAATGTCAAGATTCTTAAAATGACTTGTACTATTTCTTGGAGTGAAGTTTCCAAGAGGAAAAAATAAGATCGGGAAATAACGAGCAGTTAACTTTGAACTAGAGAAGAAAAATAAAACTTAGATATGATTATAACTTATTATTATTTTTTTGCGGTACCGGGGATTGAACCCAGGGGCATTCTACCTCCGCGCTACACCCCCGGCCCTATTTTTTATACTTTATTTTGAAACCGGGTCTCATGAAGTTGCAGAGGGCCTCACTAAGTAAAGAGGGAGAGAGAGAGAGAGCTGAGGCTGGCCGTGAACCTGGATCCTCCGGTCTCCGCCTCCCAAAGTACAGGGATTACAAACATGCGCCACCACGCCCGGCTATAATTTATTTTTTAAATTGCATTTTTTGTATAAAATAAAATTTGCTATAGAGTCTTTCTTAAATTCTATCTCTGGAAACCCTAGAATCATCTTAGGTAAATTATTTGACTGTGACATCATTTTGGTATTTTAATTATAAACACTTCTTGTCCATGTTATAAGATAGATATGTCTTCTTTGAAATTCTGCCTCATAGTCAATAATGAATAATGAGGTTCTAAAGAACACCTGCATAGACTTCTGGTAATAGATTTCTTGTTTTAAAAATCTTTATATAGCCAGGTGTGGTGGCACACACTTGTAATTCCAATACTTGGGACGTTGAGACAGGAGGATCGCAGGTTCGAGGACAGCCTTAGCAACTTATCCAGGACCTCAGCAACTTAGTGAGACCGTGTTTCAAAACAAAAAGTAAAATAGAGCTGGGGGTATAGCTTCAGAGGTAGAATGCCCCTGGGTTCAATCCCCAGCACCAACAAAACAAAACAAAAAACAAAGAAAAAAGCCGGGCTTGGTGGCGCACACTTGTAATTCTAGTACTTGGGAGGCGGAGACTGGAGGATCCGGGTTCATGGCCAGCCTCAGCTACTTAGTGAGGCCCTCTGCAACTTCATGAGACCCAGTTTCAAAATAAAGGATAAAAAATAGGGCCGGGGGCGTAGCTCGGAAGTAGAATGCCCCTGGGTTCAACCCGCGGTACCGCAAAAAAAAAAAAAAAAGAAAACCCAAAAAACAAAGAAAACCTTTATATAATCTCAGTGAATTTAGAATTTAATTTTCATGTTAGAACTGGACATGTCTGTCTTGAACTCTGCGTTAATAGTGAAGGTATCAAATCTTTTTTGTAGTATTGTATCCATATAGTGGCTATAGTTCTGCCTCGGAAGGTTGCATGGAATTGAGTTAGCAAGATAACAATTTTAACTTCTTACAGAGCAAATTTAGTCCAATCACATCATTATTACTGATGTACCATATTTCATTGCCCATAAGATGCCATCAGTTAAAAGACACACCATTATTTTATGTAGCATAAACATGATTAAAATATAATGCAGTGCTTTATCATGCAAATTTTATCTTATGCTTATTAAAAAATTTATTTAGATTTTTAAAAAATTTACATATCAGGGCTTGGGGTGTAGCTTAGTGGTAGAGTGCTTACTTAACAAGCAGGAGGCTTTGGGTTCTGTTCCTAGCACTGCCAAAAAAAAAAAAATTATTTTTTACTTATCACTCTTAGTCACACATAAAAAGGAACATATAACTACACTACACTGCTTTCCGGTAACCCTAAAGCTTCAAACTCAGAATACAAGTCTTGTGACTCTTCTTTTTTTGAGTATGTATGTGATACTGGGGATCAAACCCAGAGGCATTCTACCTCTGAGGTATACTCTTTTTTTAGATGCAGAGTTGTGACTCTCTGTTTTTTCATATAGTGTGATCCTGTGTTTTTAGAAACGGTACCACTGTTGTCTCTGGAGTTTTCTTCCAAGCTGCTGACACATGTTCTGCACTTTTTGATGCAGGCTCTTTCTTTATCTCATTGTCAATGGAATGTCCAAACAACAAATACGACTCATATTTCTTCCTAAAATGAACATTAAGTGGCTTGTTGAAGGAAATGAAAGGGTTGCACTTGACCAGTTATGTCACGAAGAACAAAACCAAGATCTTGCTTGCACAGGCAGCAACAACTGTCAGAACCGTGACAGCTTTGCTGTCAGATCCCACTGAAGCATCTTGATTTCAAACAAGTGAAATGTGTGGAGAGTACGGTCTTGGCATTTATTTATCTACAGTAGCATGTTGATTTTAACAGCTTTATGTAATTATAAACCACCCATTTAAAATGTACAATTCATTAGTGTTGCAGTATATTCACAGAAGTGTATAGACATTGCCACAATTAATTTTAGAACATTTTTGTCACCCCACAAAATCCCTGACCTCTTAGCAGTCATTTCCCATTTCCCCCCATCCTCCCACCCTTAGGCAACCACTTATCTAATTCCTTTCTCTGTGGATTTACCTACTCTGGACATTTCTACAGTAGAATCATATACTATCTGGTCTACAGGTAGAGTTTAGGTTACTGATTTGAGATATTCTTTTCTAATATAGGTGCTTACAACTATAAATTTCCATCTTAGCACCACTCTGGCTGTATCCCATAAGTTTCATTATATTGTGTCTTCATTTTCATTTATCTAAAAGTATTTTCAAGTTTCCCTTTTGATTTCTTCCTTGTACCATTTGTTATTAGGAGTTTGTTATTTCTGTGTATTTGTGAATTTCTCAAATTTCTTTCTGTATGATTTCTAATTTTATCCTATTGTGGTTACAGAGCATTTTTTTTTTTGGGGTACTGGGGATTGAACCCAGGAGCATTCTACCTCTGAGCTACACCCCCAGCCATATTTTATATTTTATTTTGAAACAGGGTCTCACTAAGTTGCTGAGGCTGTCCGGGAACCTGCGATCCTCCTGTCTCAGTTTCCTAAGTACTGGGATTATAAGTGTGTGCCACCACGCCTGGATCTACAGAGCATATTTGTTATGATTTCAGTACTTTCAAATTTATTGAGGCTTGCTTTTTGGCCTAGCATTTGATGTCTTGTGGTTTTGTTTCTCTGTTTTCCTTTGCTGCTTTCTTTTGCATTATGTTAATATTTTCTAGTCTTACATTTTAATTCCTCTAATGACTTCTTACACTAATTTTTAAATTATTTTCTTACTAGATGCTCTGGGACTTACCATACATCTTGACTTACTAAAATAGATTTCAGCTTTATATTAATTCAAGTGAAGTATCAAAGTGTTATTTCTAGCCAGTCATGGTGATGCACACCTGTAATCCCAGTACTTGGGAGGCTGAGATAGGAGGATCGCAGGATCAAGGACAGCCTCAACAAATTAATGAAGCCCTCAGCAACTTAGTGAGACCTTGTTTCAAAATAAAAAAGAAAATAAGGCTGGGGATGTAGCCAGAGGTAAACTGCCTGGGGGGGGGGGCTATAATGGGTTCAATCCTTAGTACCCTCTCCCCCCAAAAAGTGTTACTTCTATTTATCTCTGTTTCCACTTCCCCTTTTGTGCTGTTGTTATTTTGTGCCATTATCATTATACATATTATATCTATATGTGTTACAGACCTAAGGGAGTTATAATTGTTAGTTTGTATAATTTTATACCTTTTAAATAAGCTGAGAGAAGAATTGAGAACAAGTATCTTTTTATAGAGGTTGTTATATTAACCCTCTTATTTACCATTTCTGGCTGTCTTTTCCTGCATTTTGACAGTGACCCATCACATGAAGTTAGATGTGGAGTTTTTCACTTTTGGCATCATGTTGCCACTCAAAAATTTGAATTTTAGAGCATTTAAGATTTCAGATTTTTGGATTAGGGATGCAATGCTCAACCTGTATAAATTTCTTGTTGACAGACTTCTTTTGTTTCAGTACTTAGAATATCATACCTCTGCTTTCTAGCTTTTATTATTTCTGATAAGTCTACTGTTAATGTTTTTTAAATTCTCTTAAGTGATGGTTGTTTTTCTCTTGTTGCTTTCAAGATTTTTCTTTTTTGGTCTTTGACTTTCAACATTTTTTTTCCCCTTTGGCTTTCAACATTGTATCTTGATTGTGGATCTCTTTTGGAAGTATATACCATTTAGTCTTGGTCCTTATTGTATATGGAATGCAGTGAGGTATCTTTAATTAGCTTATAACAGCATTTGCCTATAAGGTTCCCTTTTCCTGCTGTTTCTTTTTGTCAAATAGAAAACCCTTTGGGTGTGAGCTAGCAGAAAGTGAACTACTTAGCTCCATTACTTCTGGAGACTTGATGGCATTGTATTTGCACACTTCACTGCTGAGACACAAATCTTTGCTACTCTTGAACTCTTTAGCTAATTGTTTTTCCAGAGGCATTGACCAACTGTAGGAAATATGTAGTACTTTGCAAATAAATTATTCTGTCTTTGGATATTCTTATTGCTGTTGCAGGAAATGGAAGAGAAAATTTAGAACTCAAATGCCTAAAAAACTTTTTGAATAATGATGACCAAAACCAGCCCTAATTGTCAACTGTGATAGGCTGATTAGTGGTTCCACAAAGATACTTATGTCCTAATCCCTGGACCCTGTGAACGCTGCTTCACATGGCATAGTGCCTTGGTCTTTCCAATCCTCAGCCCCATCCTGAAGCTTTCTAGGGGCTAGCAGCCACCAGGCATCTCATCAGCATACAGAAGGTGCTCTTACCATTCTGAAGATTCCAAAGGTTTTAGGTGCTGTGTGCCAGGAACCAGGGGCAGAGACCAAGTATGCATCTTTTACTGCACCATAATATCACATTGAGTAATGGAATACAAATTGACAGAGCAGGTGAGCAAAATATTCTGTGTGATCTCAGTTTGGCAAGGGCTTAGGAGAAAATGTGCTCTCTACTGTTTTTATTTAATTTTATTGTTGCATCGTAATTATACATCATGATATGATGTAGTGAAACAAGATGTTTTCACTTTGGGGAGTGTTCTGATTTCATTCATGCTTTTAACCTGTTTTACAAGAAGAAAAGCAGGTATACCTACTTGTACTGCCAGTTCATGGCATATAAGTTTTGTGTAGTCATTATTTAGACTAGGATTTATTACCTGACACATGCCCTAGGTGGTAGACAGGATGTTTTGAGGGAAATAGCAATCAAAGATGTAAGAGACTCCTCTAAATCCCCCGTGCATTTTCTACCTAGTTGTTTTTTATACCTTAGAGGCTATGAGATGTTTGATTTACTTTGGTGATAAAAGCCCAAGATTGAGGCAAAACAACCCCATATTTTCCTTGTTCTCTGTAAGCCTAAATTTACTTTCTTAGAAAAAAAATACTGTTCCACCATGGATTTGTCTATGCATGGTGAGCAGCTAGTTTAGAATAGGTATTAAGAAGTCAGGCACGCCTTAATCCCAGTACTGGGGAGGTTAAGACAGGAGGATTGCAGGTTTGAGGCCAGCTTAAGCAATTTAGTGAGACTCTGTCTCAAAATAAAAAATAAAAATATAAGGCTGGGAGTATAGCTCAGAGGTAGAATGCCCCTGAGTTCAATCCCTAGTACCAGAAAGGAAAAACAAAAAAGAATAGGTATTAAGAAACTTTTGAAAGTGGTATCATTAAGGTTTTATTAATTCACTAATTAAATTAGATGACTTAAAAAAAATTTTGGTGCTAGGGATTGAACCTAGGGCCTGATGTATACTAGACAAGCACTCTATCTCACTGACCTACTTCCCCAGCCCTTAGAGGTCCTTTACATAAGTTACAGACAATAAAGAAATGACACCAAGTGGAAAATATTTAGAAAAGTAACTTCTGAATAGAACTTGCTTTTCCTTGGCTTTGTTTCTATCTTTCCCCACCTCCATTACTCTTACCACCTTTTAGAACAACAACAAAACAAACATCACAAAACCTTTAAGTTCATTTCCAGTTACCATTGGCTGTCATCTTCTAGTGAGTCTTGGAATTCTATACTTGTCGGGGCATCAGTCTCTCGGGGCCAGCCCGAGGGTCTGATGCGATGCTGAAAGGGGGGCACACGCCGACGGCCCGAAAATCACATACCTCGGACCGGGAGATTTGTCTGGCAAGATCTCGTTTATTAGAAAGCCAAATCTCTCTTTTATAGTAGAGGCAATACAGGAAATTCGCAATCAGTAGGATGTGACACCACGCCCCCCTGTAACCTATCATAGGTAGATACACCTGTCATCTGTGAGCACGGAAGGAGGTAACCACCTATCACAGCCCTCCTGAGGCTAGGTGGGGCTATCTGCGGGACCTCCCTCCGAGGAATTCGCCAGCGCCATCTTTGCCATTAATATGCTGAATTACTGCCACGTGGGAGAGGCCCGGTGCTCTAGAGCAGGCTTCTGCCAGTCCACCAGGCCCTTTCATGGCACTGGGTGGAGACCCCTACATATACTTTTTTTTCTTAATAATCTTCTGAAACAAAAAGAGAAATTAATACATCCTAAAACTAGTATAGGACACACTAAACAAGGATCCTGGGATTGAACCCTGGGTTTTATGCATGCCAACCACACACTGAGCTATATACCTCTAGCTCATGGTTAATTGCTTCTTAACAAGGGAAGAAAGAAGAATCTTTTCAACAAATGATGTTAGGATAATTGGATATACATCATAAAAGATTGCAGTTGGATCTCATTCTCATATTATTAAGAAAAAAACTAACTCAAAATGGATTAAAGACATAAATGTAAGACCTAAGATGATAAAACTCTTAAAGAATATAGTTATAAATCGTCATGATCTTGGATTAGTCAAATGATCTTTTGTATATAACACCAGAGGCACAAACAACAAAATAGAAAAGTTAATTGGATTTCATCAAAATGTAAACTTTATTCTGCAAAAACTATTTCCATTAAGGAAATTAGAAAATGACTCACAGAAAATATTTGCAAATACTATATTTGATAAAGGACTTGCATCCAAAATATTAAAAAGTCTTAAATGCTGGGCTCTGTCCCACAGGGCACGTGACGACTCAATGAAATAAATGCTCTTGAGACTTTATTCCTGGTCTTGAAGAGGTGAGAGGGGAGAAGGCAAAAGAGCCAAAGTCTTCGAACAAAGCTCAGCTCTTCCTTTTATTACAGGTTTACAGAATTAAGGCTGGGTCATTAAATTATTAATTGTCTCTGGCTAAGGAGTAGAGCATTGGGTTAGGAATGCTTTAGAAGATAGGTTGTTATCTTGCAGGTTTGCAAGAGCGGCAGAGGTTGCTGTCTCTTCAGCTCCCTCCTTGAGGCGGTCTTCCACCTTTAAGCAAAACAAGCAACAGGTGTAGTAAAACAGGAGGAAATGGCTTAGATAGCGAAGGGGCATCGAGGTCACTTGTCTTCAGTTCCCTCTAGAGAGGGAGTCTTCTGCCAAAGCAAGCAAAAAGCTATAAATTCTTAAGCCAATATTTTTTTAGACTTAGAACAGTTTCCCACATTACAACTCAATAATAAAAAGACAGAAACTCGATTAAAAATTGAGGAATGAGCCAGGTGTGGTGGTGCACACCTGTATTCTCAGTACTCTGAAGGCTGAGACAAGAGGATGGTAGTTTGGAGGCCAGCCTCAGCAACTTAGTAAGACTCTGAGCAACTTAGTAAGACTCTGTTTCAAAATAAAAAGGGTTAGGGGTATAGCTCAGAGGTAGAATGCCCTTGGGTTCAATCTCCAGTACCATTAAAAAAAAAGATTTTAAATGATATTTCCCCAAAGAAGATATACAAATGGCCAATATGCACATGAAAAGATGCCCAACATCATTAGTCATTGGGAAATGCAAATGAAAACCACAAAAAGATGCCACTTCACACTTACTAGGGTGGCTGTAATAATCATCAAAGACAGGAAATAAGTATTGGTGAGGATATGAGGAAGTTGTAACCCTCCTACATTGCTGTTGGGATTGTAAAATGGTGCAGCCAGTTTGGAAGATAGTTTGGCAGTTCCTTGAGATGTTTTAATATAAATTTCCCATATGACCAGCAATTTCACTTCTATGTATATACTCAGAAGAAATAAAAGCATATGTCCGCACAAAAATGTGTACATATGTTCATAGCAACATTATTCATAACAGCCAAAAGGTGGAAAAAACCAAAATGTCTGTCAGCTGATGAATGGGTAAACAGAATGTGGCATATCCATACAACAAAATATTATTTAGCCATAGAAAGGAACGACGTACTGAGACATGCTGTAACTTGGATGAACCTTGAAAATAAATGAAAGAAGCCAGTCACAAAAGACCACAGATTGTCTGATTCTTTTTTTTTGGTGATACTGGGGATTGAACCCACGGGCACTCTGCCACTCAGCCACATCCCCAGCCCTTTTTATTTTTTATTTTGAAACAGGGTCTTACTAAGTTGTCCAGGTTGGCCTCAAACTTCTGATGCTGGGGTTACAGGTAGCCGGGATTACAGGTATGTACCACCATGTCCAGCTTTGTCTGATTTTGTTTGTATGAAATGTCCAAATAGACAAATTCAGAGACAGAAAGTGGGGCTGGGAGAAGGGAATGGGTGAGTAATTACTAATGAGTATGGGGTTTCTTTTTGCAGTGATGAAAATGTTCTGAAATTAGATAGTGGTGATGGTTGCATAACTCTGTGAATATAATAAAAAAACTATTGTAACTTTAAAATGGTGAATTTTATGATATATAAATTATATCTCAAGTGTGTGTTGTAAAAATAGCTGTGGAAGAAGGAATTGGAAAATTAAATATACCAGTTCTCTTAAAGTAATATTCTAAAGTAATGTGGCTAATTGTGTGTGTGTGTGTGTGTGTGTGTGTGTGTGTGTGTGTGTGTGTGTGTTGGATGAATTGGGAAGGGAGGAGGAAAGATACTTTTGTTATTACTTGTTAGGAACAAATTTACTGTAGTAATCTCTTAACTCTAGTCAGGAACATCAGGGCTACTTGATTTAGAAGAAACCATAAAGAGCTTCTCTCCTGCCCTGCCCTCTAACCTTCCAGTCATCTGGAAAGTTCTAGGGAAGACTTGGAATAGCAGTATCTGTATTTTGCTTTGTCTACTGCATCTCTGGCTTTCTCTGATGTTAGTATCTTCCTCACACTCACAGGAGGGTCAAATGAAGTTTTATATGGGAAAGCATACTTATCTACAAATGTAATGTAACACAAATACAGTGCAACACAGAATGGTGTTTTAATTTGGTGACATCGTTATGCCTGCTTAATTAGTCTGAATGACATGTAAACAGAGTAATTCAGTTAACATTTTATTTATTTTTGGATATTTTTGCCATCTTAATATAATTTTAAGAATTGGAACACTGGGGCGGGGGAGAGTGATAGTACTCTGAAAGAAATATAGATAGGGCAAATTTTTTTTTTTTTTTTTGCGGTACCGGGGATTGAACCCAGGGGCATTCTACCTCTGAGCTACACCCCCAGCCCTATTTTTTATTCTTTATTTTGAAACAGGGTCTCACTAAGTTGCTGAGAGCCTCACTAAGTAACTGAGGCTGGCCGCGAATCCAGATCCTCCGGTCTCAGCCTCCCAAGTACTGGGATTACAAGCGTGCGCCACCACGCTCAGCATTAGATAGGGCAATTTTCATGTAGACTCTGGTATCTTCTTATTGGTAATCAGAATATAATCTGAATTGAATTTGTCAGGCAAGGAGTTTGGGGAGAAGAAATTATTAGGCAGAGGCTATTGGAGCCAGTAGGGACCACTTTGTTTAGATGTGTCAACTTATCATATTCTTAGTCTGGACTGGGAGCTTTCAGAATTTTCCCCAGGGCTTACTTTGCCTCTGAAACTTTGCTTTCTGATATATCCTCCTCGGTCTCTTAGATTTATTAATTTTAAATGAATCATTGTGGAGTCAAAGTCAAGTTAAGATTAGTTGGGTTATAGTCGGTGAAGATTCCCCAAAGCAAAAAAATACACCAAGTACACAGCGTGTGGGACGTCTTCTATTTATTACAGTTTTGGTTAAAACAAGTCTTTGGGGGCTTGGGGGTTTCTGGCTGTTTTCAGAAGCAGATGGTCATGTGGTTGTATAGGCAGATGTTTCCTTTTCCTGGGAATGAGCTGAGATTTAGAGAAGTGCTTAACCTGAGCTAATTCCTGGGGGAAGAAGGAAAATGACAAGTTGCTTAATTCCCATTCTTCAGAAAAACAGGAGCCTTCTTTCATGTCAGTTCCTTTTTTCCCTTTCCCGTGGTTGCTGTGATATACTTAAGGTCTTTGTAGCTTGGCCAAAGGGATAATGATCCTGGATTCCATTTTAGCAACAGGATCTCTGTAAGAAATCCAAATCGTTCATTTTAAGAGAACAAGGGCCCTATGGTTTATGATCATACATGAGCTGCAAAAAAGGGAAAACCCTTTTCATCCTCTTCAGATATTTGGGATCACTTCTATGAGAGAAACCATGAGGACTGGCAGGACTCTGCAGACTCCTCTCTACAGTCCCTGGATCGGGATTTCCTACACTCAGTCCCAGCACCCTCCTTCACCACTGCTGATTCCACAAAAAATGTCCTGACCACACGTCCAGGCGAGAGGAACACAGAATTGCCAGCATGGAAGAATGCCATATCCCTTCTCGGGCCACCTGAAGACTCCTTTGTGGCATGCTTGTTGAGATACGCACCGCAAGCTTGTCCATTCCCACTTGTAAGAATGCCTGCTGCATTCTTAATCTTCACACCATGCATATTACCTCAGCCAGGCTCTTGCAAATGCTCTCTTGTTTTTCATTTAAAAGTCCTACCTAAGCCGGGCATGTTGTCGCAGGTTTGTAATCCCAGTACTTGGGAGGCTGAGACTGGAGGATCCCAGGTTCACGGCCAGCCTCAGCTACTTTGTGAGGCCCTCCACAACTTAGTGAGACCCCTTTTCAAAATAAAGAATAAAAAAATAGGGTTGGGGATGTAGCTCAGAGGTAGAATGCCCCTGGGTTCAATCCCAGTACCGCAAAAAAAAAAAAAAAAAAAAGAAAAATAAGTCCTACCTATTTGATAAAGTCAGGCTGAATTTCTACCTCTTCCGTGGAACTCATTTTAACTTTTGTTTTCTTATTTAGCTTTGCTGGGATGTGTGTCTGATTCCCATTACTAGTCTGAGAGTTCCTGGCATATAGGCCCCAAGTATTCATCATATCTTGGCTAATAGGTAGCAAGTCCAGGAGCAGCAGAGGTTATTAGTGAAATTGTCTCTCAATGTGCCAACATCCCACGGAGCTGTCCAAAGCCTTTAGAAATACTTGTGACTGGTGGTAACTTTCACTGAGCCCAAGGCAAACCAATCTGTGGCAGGCAGTTGTATAGGGAAGTGTGAAGGGAGTTCCCAGCCATAAAAAAGGAAACAGTAACTCCATTGATTCAAAGTTTTTGCAGAATGCACTTTAAGCATAATCAATATCTACCCTAAGTACTTCATTAAATAGTTTGAATGAAACCACTGCATTGCACATGTTCCACGTTGGCTAGAAAATGTCAATGTTAGATTATTTTCAAATTGGATTTTATTACTTGTATAGGTGTACCATCTGATTAGTGGGGCAGTGTTGGGATTTCTAGCCCATTTTCTTCTGAGGGAAAAGCAGGACAAGTTAAACTTTGCAGGACAAAGAGAGGGTTTTTGAGGGGAGGAACTATTGTTTGAAAGTGTTAATATGGAGCAAATACAATTTATTTTCTCAAAGGAAGGAAGGGAGCAGAGATTATTCCAAAAAAAGTGCCTTGGGTGGGGTGGAGTTGGGAGGAACACGTGACAAGTCCCCAGATCAGATGCATGTGGCAAGGATCTTCCCCTGATTAGCTCCAAGTGTTTGGGGGTGTGGGGAGAGGTGCATTATGTGGTGTTCCTTCCCTTCATTTTAAAAAATTCTATTACTTTGTCCTTGATGCTTCAGTTTCAAAAGCAGGTTAAGGAAAAGCTTATTAGAAAGTCCAGAGCCATAGGCATTATAGAAATTACCAGCCCCCAAAAGTCAATATCCAATTACTGTACCGTTTTGGATGTTCCACATAATTAACCCTGCTGCCCGATTCAGGGGAAGCCAGGGGTAAGACTGGGCACTTGTTTAACCCTTTGTGTTATGCAGCAAGGTTGAATAGGCCATTTACCTGGATCTAGGAGGGGGTGGCATTTTCCAGAGAGTTCCTTCTACTCCCTCTTGAGAACCAACTGAAGAGCATGCCTACTTTGGATGAGAAGGGGAGCACCGACACTTGCTTTGAATTTGACTAAAAGGGAAGTACAAAGGCGCTTATTTTCTTTGCTTTTATTTCTTTAGGACCTATCAAATTAATACTGTCACATTGGGAAATGTTATTCAGTTTTCTTAATAGATCTCTTGAAGCATATGTCTCTCTTTTTTTAAAAATATACTTTGAAGCATATTTCTTATGCCGATAGTAATTATGGTTTTTAAAGCTAATATTTATTTTTTAAAGCCACGAATGTGATTTAATTACTTAAAATCAAGCTACCTTGTAGCTGTGCATATTTTTCCTGAGCATTTTGTTGAAGGCAAATGCAATTTTTAATTGTCTGCATTTAGTTGTAGGAGAGGTTGAAGACTTAGAGTAAGCTTGCTTGCTGGAAAGTCCCACAAAGCAATTGTTGCCAGGGATTAAATCTCTGGATGTCCTTGTCTGTCAGGAAAAGCCCTCTGTGTTCCCAGTAGCTCCTGTAAATGTTAATGTGGTACTGTGCAGAGAGCAATCTCCTCATCTCAGTGCTTGGTGCAGGGGAAGCCTGCCCCTAGGTGTGCGTGGGTGTGTGGAGGCCGCCGTGCTCTCTGGCTCAAGTACATTGCAGAGCCGTTTTGCCTTTTCAGGGGATCCCTCCTACCCAGAGCAATTTGGGTAATTTCTGAATGGGGATGCATGTTCAGCTCTAAAATGATAATACCCTTGTTGGAGTGAGAAGCAAAAGGCATGTAGGGAATGACGTTAAAACACTCATCGGCCAATTTGTAGTGTGTCTTTTACTTGCTCGATAGAGCTGTTCAAGCAGAATCTTGCTGTTGTCAAGGGGTTGGGATTCCACACCTTACAGGGGTTGCTCTTCTTTTCCTTTACCCAGGACTTCTTCTGCCTCTAGATATTTAGCATGCAGATGCAGTTTCATAATCCAGCAGGAGGATCTTCCCAATTTCCACATATATCACATAGTCAGCGAAGCAAATGGTCGAAGTGGCTGCTCCAGACAAACCTGGTGGTGCTACTGCCAGCAGTTTTATAGTAACCTTGGTGCCTCTGCAGCAAGGTCAGTGGTTGTGTTTACTGGAGCTGCAGCTCTCTTTCTCTCTCCTTTCTCTGCCTCTTTCATCTCCCTACCTTCTCTCCTCCTGCCACAGTAAACTGGCCTTCGGTATGCAGAAACTAGACAAAACATTTAAAAAACATTTCAGAGTTTTAAAAAATGTGCATAATAGAAACATATCCCAATGTCCAGAAACATTCAGTGATTGTCACAGTAAGTGGTGGATTAAGGAAACAGAATATAAAATAGCCAAATGTATTCTGGAAAGTCATGCTTGTTGAGTAGGCACTTATCTGACAGATTGAATGAGCTTCTTTTGTGTGTTGTCATATAGTCCAGAATTGCAATTTTATTCACTTTTAGTGTTTATGTAAAATAATCCTACTAGCTCATTTCATGGAAATAAAGGCTCACTTTATCTCTGACCGTGTCTGTTGTAAGACCCTACAAAGACAGCAATTTTCACTTTGGTTTAATTTTTTAAAGAAGAACATTATAATTTATGTGTAGCCACTTATTTTAATTTAGTGCCCGTTGTCAATGTAATAATAGAAATGAGTGAAGAGAATCCTTCTGGAAAGGAAATTTTTATAGAAATCAAAGGAGTGTTGCTCAGCAACTCTTAATTAATAGGTGTTTACTGAATATATACTATGGGAATATATTGAGCACTTCAGAGATTTTGTGTGTGTGTGTGTGGTACTGGGGATTGAACTCAGGGGCATTCTACCTCTGAGCTACACCCCAGCCCCATTTTTTATTCTTTATTTTGAAACAGGGTCTCATTAAGTTGTGGAGGGCCTCACTAGGTAGCTGAAGCTGGCCGCGAACCTGCAATTCTCCTGTCTCAGCCTCGCAAGTACTGGGATTACAAGCATGCACCATCACACCTGGCTTGGCCTTGTTTTACAATTCTTTATTTTCTTCACAGCACCTCAGTGGTGCTTTGTACATAAAAGGCTCTGAGTTGATACCTTGTCCTTGAGGACAGTGATAACAAGAACCGATTATTCTGTATTACAGTTATGGCTTGTATTTTGCATTGTTATGAATAGTTGACTTATGACAGAGTGCTTGCCAGTCTAGAACATCCCCTATTTCAAAAGGTCCTGCAGTGGACCAGGTAGTTTGTTGGAATAAACTTCATATCTGCTAAGTAATGACTAAAGACATTAATGGATGAGTGTCTGTGAATTCCTTCCTCTGAATGTCTAGAATGAAGTGTGATGTCTTGGAACCAGTTGTGCTATTTTAACAAATCTCTTGTCTTTTCTTTTTCTTTAAGTGAAAAAAATAAGACTATATTTAGAGTCCTGGCACTGGTTTACTTGTACTTTCTGGAATGATTGTTGTATCTACTCCTTGAGACTTGTAAAGAGTAGGTTTGGGGTACTAGATGAGTAAAAATAGAGTGCAGTCTTGTAATTTCTGATTCCTTTTCCTTGACTTGACTTCTGGTGACTTGACCAGATCTAAAAAGGGGAATACATGGCTGGAGACTTTGGAAACAGCTAAGATAATTAAGAATATAATCTTAACACAATAGATAGTAATATTTTTTAGATCTAAATATTATATAATTCAAATTTTCTTCTTGGTAGTATGTGGACCAGTTCATATTTAATAGAGTCAAATGGCTTGAATTTGAGTGGTTGCTGTTACATATTTGCGACAATATAGCATTTCCAAAATGCCTGTAGCTTCTGTGATACATTTAGAGCTGCATTAGCTTTAGCTTTAAGGTCAAGTATGTATAGGAGCTTATAAGAATTTATACTGCTAGCTTTATATTATTTTACAGTCCAATTATCTTGTTTTGAGTTCTAATTTTGTTTTTTAGGGACATGTTCCAGTTTCATATTACACCCAGATGAAATAAGATTAAACCATTTTTGATGCACAGTATTAGCTCTTCTTCTCACCTCTTTCCCTCAGATTTAAGATTGGTGAGCTTTATGTCCAGGATTCCTAACTTTCCCTTTCTAATTCCAAAGACCTGTTACTTCTCTACTCTCCATCAAATTTACACCCAAGTAAAAGACTACCAGTATGCTAGTATTTATAACACTCCCGGGCTTCTGAATTAGATTCATTATTTCTAATCATGGCACAAAAATAGTTAACCTCTTTTAAAGTGATTTCAGATTTGACCAAACTGCTTAAATGATACCAGGCGATATGAAGCAGTGGCTGGAAAGAAATTTGAAAACCACTAAAGCTTCTTGAAAAAGATGTCAATTTCTCTTCTTACTACATGGCCCACCAGCTATTTCTGCTTATATGCTTCCTTTTTTTTTTTTTTTGGTGGTGGTGGTACTGGGGATTAAACCCAAGGGCATTCTGCCTTTGAACTATACCCTTAGCCCCCCTTTTCTTTTATTTTGAAACTAAGTTGCAGAGGGCCTTGCTAAATTGCTGAGGCTGGCCTTGAACCTGTGATCCTCCTGTCTCAGCCTCCCAAGTACGGGATTATAAGTATGTACCACCATGCCCAGCTTGCTTATACACTTCTGATATATTTGCTTGCTTTGGTTCTGATTTGAACAGAGCTCAATTCAGCAGATTTTATGGGAACCTATTCTGTGCCATGCACATCGTAGACCACTTTTTTTTTCTTTTTTTGTGGTACCGGGGATTGAAAGCAGGGGCGTTGCCTCCGAGCTACACCCCCAGCCCTATTTTTTATACTTTATTTTGAAACCAGGTCTCACGAAGTTGCGGAGGGCCTCACTAAGTAGCTGAGGCTGGCCGTGAACCCGGATCCTCCCGTCTCAGCCTCCCAAGTACTGGGATTACAAGTGTGCGCCACCACGCCCGGCCCATAGACCACTTTTAAACTGTAAACTGTGGGTCCTAATTCTGAACTCTGTTGATCTTTCTTAACCTTACAGCATTGCAGTCCTGACACTAGCGTTTTGGTCTAGGTATATTGTCTTTCCTGTGTTGCAAAATCCAGCAATGGATATGGGAGGAAAAGACAATCCCTGATCTGTATCCAGTGAATGTTGGCCTTTTCCATAGAAATAGAAGGGAAAAAAAGTTTTAGGCAGTTCCAGAGCCTCCAATTCTCCTTCTCCCACCTCCAGTTGAGCATAGAGGGAGAAGTTACATGGGAAGTTGTGCATGTTCTATTCCTCCCAGAAGCCTGATCAGATATGTAAAGATTAGTAATTAAATGAGATCCAGGACAAATCATATGTATTCCTCTTAGAAATTGTGGAGACTCTGCAAGATAATTCTGATATGTTCTGTTTTTTACTTTTATTGTTTTGCAGATGAGTAGAGATGAGGATATAGTAGGTAAAGAGTTGAAATATGCATCTTCTATTCAATGGAATATCTATTTGCTTGATGAAATAACTCTGGGTATTCCTGGGATTCCCTGGTGCTTATTTATTTATAGGTTTGTATCTAGGGAAAACTGCAACTCCATAAGAAAAGCTCTGAGGCATGCAGTCTGCCACTCTGCTCAGAAAGCTTTGATTACAGAAGTACTTTGTGAATAACAGCACTTCAGTCAAAATGTAATCTCCTAGGATCTTAAAGCCAGTATACATTTTAAATCATAATAGTACTTTTCATTTTGATTACAGAGAAATAAGCAACAAAGAGATATATTGTGGTTTGACAAAGATAGATCATATATTTTGGAGTCATTTCAAATTCTTGGAAGCCTTGCTCTGTTGGTATATACTTAGCAGATACTCTTGAGAGTGATTGATTCTTCCCAGAAGGAATAGTGTTGATAAGATATATTCTTGATAATCTAAGTAGCTGGTGAAAGGGGTGGCAAGAGCAGGGTAAAATTTAAAGTGAAATGAGCTCCTCATTGTCGAGAGGTAAAATGTGCTGGCATATTTTGTCTTTTTTGCCCTGCCTTGTTCCTAGCAGTTCAAACTAGTGATGTGTCTTATATCATTTTAGATCCTTTAAATTGTGAAATGACTGTGATGCCTTAAAATCAAAATGTAAATCTATAAATCTCAGCTGCTCACTACCTCTTACCATAGTTAAAAAGTTGTACAGAATGGACAAAATAGGGGGCTAGGGATGTAGCTTCAGTGGTAGAGCACTTGCCTAAAACCCAAAACTAAATCAAAACAAAAACCCCCAAATGGACAAAATTTTAACTTATTGTTGTGTGTGAACTGCAAACCATAATCATTAGTATTTTTATTTCACTTCTTTCTCAGTTTTAACTTTCTTCACAGCATCCCCATCAGTACCCCCAGTCCAGGGGAATGGGGTCAGTTTTTTTATGGTACCCTTGGATGAATTTTCTTTAGGTAATGTTTTTCTCTTAAAAACAATGCCAAAAAGGCTATGCCTTTTCTCTCTTTTAAGTTTCTTCTTAATTGCATTACCTGTTTAGATATAAGTTATTTCTAGTTGTATTTTGTTATCATTTGGAAGCCTTTCAGCCCAGTGTTCTTTCTCATAGTTACTGAAATGCCACGAATCACCAGGTGCCACTAATCTGAATAATTACTATTTGAATGCAGATATATTGGTTGTAAAATTATCTGTGCACCTTTATATTAGAATATGAAGTTACATAAATTTATTTTTAATTTTTCCTTTTTGAACATGTTTCCTTTTATGTAGGAAATTCTTTATAAATGACAAAAAACTAATATTTTAAAATGTCTACATCCAGAAAAGATTGCTACCTCAGTTCTTTTGTTGAAAGGAGCCAGATGTGTGGTAGTTTTAGAGCAGAGGCTTTACGGTCAAGTTTGAATCCTGGTTCTACCACTTCCCAGCTGTTTGACCTTGGGTATAGTCACTCAGCATCTCTGTGTGAATTTGAGAATAGTGATATACGTCCTCAGGAATTTGTTTTGTAGATTAAATGACATCCGTGCATGCAGGGTATCCTGTATTACACGGCTAGCTCCCAGCAGATGTTTTTGGCAGTGATGGCTATGCTGCATTTCAAGGCTCACTGCAGATACCTAGAAACAAGCTTTGTCACAGAGGTGGGGCAGTATCTGCCCAGACCTTTTTTTGGGCAAGATAAAGCAACGGGTGGGAAGCCAGATGTTGAAACTACTCAAAAAGAGAGACCAACCAACAAAAAGAAGAAATGGAGAAACTATTAAAGCATTTTTATGGAAACTCAGTAGTCTAGGATCTCTTAATACCCTATATACCTTTGTGACCATAAGGGTTTACTTTGTTAAAACAGAGATATACTGTGATCTGGTTTATCTATTGCTTTATAACAAATAAAAATTAGTGACTTATAACAGCCGTCATTTTATTATTACCTCTAGTGTTTTAGATTGATTAGGCCCAGCAAGGTGGCCTTTTGCTTGGGGTTTCTTATATGGTTGCAGTCATATGATAGCTGGGACTTCCTTACCTCTGTCTAGCTGAGGCTGGCTGTTATGCGGGACTTCCATTGGGGCCGTAGGCTGGGATATTTTTACATGTGGTCCTTCTATGTGACTTAGATTTTCTAACTGCATGGCAACTGGGTTCCAAGACTGAACATCCCAAAAGAACCAGGTGGAAATGAGGTAGGATAGAGGAAATAAAAGAAATAGAAAGGACACATAAAGAAGGAAATCAAATTTTAATTCATGAGTTCTGCATACTTTTCCAGGCCTGTCACTTCCCTATGCCTGTCTCTATCCCAGGCCTATCACTCCCAATTTCCAGGGAAATCTGTAAATCTTAAAGTTAACCCAAAACTCATTCACCCATGATAATTCCCTTGTGCACTGTCGATTAACCCACCCAAGTAGTTTAAACAAGAGAGATAGCTCATGTTCTCCCTTGAATATGAATTTCTTGCTTTCCTAACTAAATCTCTCTTCCTCTACTGACACATGCTGAAATTCCTTTTTGTCATCTATGTAAAGCGCCCCATGGGTCCTGAGTCAGTTCCCTCCTCTTTCTGGGAATTCCTGAGACACTCTTCCAGAGGTATCTCTCTTCCCATAACAGAAACCATGTTACCTTTTATTACCTAGCCTTAGAAGTTATACATCATAGGTCTGGGAATGTAGCTCAGTGATAGAGCACTTGCCTAGCATGTGTGAGGCCCTTAGTTCCATCCCTAGTCCCCCCCCCCCAATAAAACAAAGCCAAGAAGTCATATATCATTACTTCTTCTGTCTTCATCTCCATAAGCCTACCTAGATTTAGGGAATAATAGACCCAGCTCTTAAGGGAATGAATATCAGCTTCATTATATTGTAAGAAGAGCATATGGAATGGGATATATTAAAGGCTATCTTTAGAAAACACAGTCTTTCACAGTCTGCCCTCTGGCCATGAGAATTCACATCTCTTCTGCTTGCAAAACACATTCTACCCTTCTACCAAAACTCCCAGTTCTCATTCCATTCAAGTATCAACTCCAAGTTCAGGAGCTTATCATCTAAATCAAGTCCATGAGTGGATGAGATGCCTCAGGTGCAATTCCTTGCATCCAGCTCATGGGGCATGTCTCTTGAACCCCATATACATGTAACATACAGTGCTGGGACAAGTGTAGGATAACCACTCTCCATCCTCCCATTCAGCAGTTATCGGATGATAGCAGTTCTGGAACCCAGACAGACATGTGTGGCCAGTTCTTTGAGGCCTAGTGTTTTGTCTGTGGGGTTGTTTGCGAGATTTTTGGCTCTGCCCTTTGGGCTCTTGTTTTTGCTGAGTTAATTAGAGAAATAGCTCATCCTATCTAATACAAGGCCAAAGCGTTTACAGGAAAATCTAAATCTTACTTCTTCTTTGATGACAAACTAACAGAATTTAAAAATTTCTAGGTAGAATGACTTTTTTAACTTTCTGATTTTGTTATGATTTTCTAATTTTATTGCACTGTGACTAGAGAATGTTTCATAAATGTTCCATAGGCATTTTTGATAAGATTTTTTCTTTTTGCTTTAGAATTTTCCAGGTACAAAATATATCCACACACCCTAATATCGTGTATCCACTAGATTGTTTAAGGAGCCTCTCCCTTATTATTTTTGTCTACTTGAACTGTGATATTCCAAGAAGTGAAAGTCTCCTATTAGGTTCCAGTGTGTTTTACCCCGTACCTCCTGCTATTTCTACTTGATGATAACAAGCAGTTGTGCTATTTTTGCATAGACATTCATGATTGTTCATAGTCGTGAATGGTACCTCTGAGGGGCTGCCTTAGCTATCCCCTTAATAGCTATGTGATCTTGTGTGTTATCTAACCTCTATGAGCTTCAGTTTGGTAATAAAACAGTACTACAGTATATTGAGGTTTTTAATTTTTAATTATTATTTGGCCCTAATTATAAAAGTAATAATGATGTATAAAATTTGGACAGTACATAAATGTGTAAAGGGAAAGATGTACACAAATGCATAAAAATGGAAAGAAAACTATCCATAATGCATAAAAGGAAAGGAAAACTATTCAGACTGGCATTTGTTTTTAGTAAACTAATGCATGAAGGGGGGAAAAATAACTATTATTCTAGCACCCAAAGAGAACAACGGTATTTTTATACATCTTCCCAGGACTTTTTTCTAGGTTTAATTTTTTTTAGTGTTTAGAAATCTTTTTTTTCCATTAGAGGAATATGAAAATTCATAAGTCTGACACTCTGGAAGTGTTACAGAAAAAATGAAAGGCCTCACTCCATAGAGATAATACTATTGATAATTTAATATAGATTCATCTAGATTTTTCTCTATGTATATATGATGCATGGATACAATTTAAACACAAATAGAGAATCATACTCTTTTTTAACACAAATATAAAATCAAACTATATTTTCTTATAAATTGAAACTATATTTTATTTTTAAATTTTAGCACCTAAGATCTTCATGATAAACTTTTCATGATCAACCTCATTCTTTGTAATTGTCTTGAATTTAATTTTACTTATGTATAATAACCTAGATATTTTCCAAATATTCAATATAACTAACAATGTTACAGTGAGCATTCATTTGTTTAATAAATATTTAGTAAGAACTCACTATATGCCAAGTACTGTTTTTGGTGTTGAAAACTCTGTGGTAAACAAAACTGAGTTCTAGCCTTCATGAAGCTATTATCCAGTAAACAGTCATATCTTTGTATACTTAGGGCAGTTTTAGTACAGAATATTTTTAAAAGCAGATTATTGAGCACAGAGGTCACATTAGATACTGATACATCTCTTTAATCTGTTCTAATCTGATAGAAAAACCCAACTCATCTAATTGTTTTTAATAATTTTCATTATTAAGATTGAACCTTTTAAAAAACTGTTTGCCATTTATATTTCTTTTTTTCACATCTGAAGGATTACAAATAATGTGTGATGAGAGTGTAATACATTGTTTTTGAGACACACTGGACATCTGACATTTGGTTGGGTAATTGCAGTTTCCATTATTATTAGTGATGCTTTATAATCAGTGATACATAATGAAAAAAAGATGGAAAAGTCTCTTGTTCGTATGTAAGTCAAGATTTATTTACTGCATGACTTAATGAGTCCTATATTTTCAAAAAATCCTGTCTAAAAAGTATGACCTCTAAATTGTTCTGTTCATTTGAAAGGCTGAGAAGCACTGATAACGAAGTCAAACATCCTCTAACAGAAAACTGAATAAAAGAGGAATCTTGGAATTGAATTGTGTTTGATTTTTGTTAATCTTGCCAGCATGGATTTTTAATAATTGAGATAGAACTTATATACCAAAAAGTTTACAAATCTTATATGTTGTATTATTTTTAATAGTTTAATTGAAAGGAGAAACAAAATATTTATTATCACTAATTTGTAGAGATGGGGTTGGGTAGAAACCCAAAGTATAATATTCATAGTACTTTGAGGAATTTCTCTAAGAAAATTTGTAGTACCTTCAGTGCTATGATATATCATATATTAATGTAACTACTAGTGTGTGATAGAAATTTAAAATGCTTTAGAAATGAAGATGAGGAGGGATTCTAATTGATTAAGTAATTTTCTAGATAATTAGTATTAACTTAGAACACAGTCCTTGCTGAAAGTATTTCCAAAAGATAATTATCAGTTCTTTCGATTTTATAGGTATAGTGTAGTTAATATGTTATTTTTACTTGAATAATTATATTGCCAGCTATTACAGGAACATCATTATGAATATGAGTTTATTTTGAATCATCTGGAATTATAGTTTAGAAGCTGTAGGATCAAAAGTGTTTGTTAGAATTGTCTAGTCAGAGTCGGGCATGGTGGCACATGCCTGTAATCCCAGTACTTGTGGGGCTGAGACAGGAGGATCACAGGTTTGCAGCCAGCCTCAGCAACTTAGTGAGACTGTTTCAAAATAAAAAATAAAGTAGGACTGGGGTATGTGCCTCAGAGGTAGAATGTCCCTGTGTTCCATCCCCAGTACCACAAAAGAAAAAGGAAAGAAAAAGAAAAAAAAGAATTGTCTTAAAATCCTATAATCCAGTCTTCTTATCACAGAGGGAGAAACCGAAGTTTAGAGACAGACGAGGGACTTGAAAGACGTCATAATATTAGCCAGTACTAGTGTTAATGTTGGAATTCTGGCCTTCTGACTCTAGTTCCATGTTCTTCCCATAAACCCTTCTTCTCATGAGAGACTTGCACTGACCTTATATTTCTTAGAGGATCTTTGATAATTATTTGCCAGTTTGTTTTCTTAAAAATTATTACTTTATTCTAAAAGTAGAAAATAGGAAACATATTTGGTTCCCTGTTGGTTCTAGATAATTTTAGCTAACTTTTTTTTTTTTCGTGGTACCAGGGATTGAACCCAGGGGTGTTCTACCTCCGGGCTACACCTCCGGCCCTATTTTTTTTTTTTTTTTTTTT
>PVJS01026350.1:0-27077 GCA_004027185.1 Glis glis | reverse complement strand
TTTTTTTTTTTTTTTTTTTTTTTTGGTGTTACTGGGGATTGAACCCAGGGGCATTCTACCTCTGGGCTACTCCAAGCCCTATTTTTTATTCTTTATTTTGAAACAGGGTCTCACTAAGTTGTGGAGGGCCTCACTAGATTGCTGAGGCTGGTCACCTGTGATCCTCCTGTCTCAGCCTCCCAAGTACTGGGATTATAAGTGTGCACCACACACCTGGCTTTAAACCACATCCTTAACTCCTACTAAATCTTATTTCTTTTAAACCTATATTCATACTGACTTTGAAAAAGAGGAATTCTCTACTTCAAGTTGAACTTGAAGAACTGAACTGTGAAATGAGGCCACAATCAGAAAGGATATTTTTTAATCAGAACTAAATTTTCTATGATTTTATTTATTTATTTATTTATTTTTGCGGTACCGGGGATTGAACGCAGGGGCGTTCTACCTCTGCGCTACACCCCCGGCCCAATTTTTTTTTTATGCTTTATTTTTGAAACCGGGTCTCACGAAATTGCGGAGGGCCTCACTAGGTAGGTAGGTAGAGAGAGAGAGAGAGAGAGAGAGAGAGAGAGAGAGGAGAGAGGAGAGAGGAGAGAGGAGGGAGAGAAAGAGAGAGAGAGAGAGAGAGATTGTGCGCGCGCACGCTGAGGTTGGCCGCGAACCCGGATCTTCCGGTCTCTGCCTCCCAAAGTACTGGGATTACAAGCGTGCGCCACCACGCCTGGCTCTAAATTTTCTATGATTTTAAAAGAAGATCTTTCTTGGGTCTAAGCAAAATAGTTCAGGCCCGCTACATATTCTGATTTTTTTGGTAATTTCTCCAAAGACTACAGCTTCATGAAACACGTGGCCTATGCCCCCAAGATAGAGATTATCATCATTCTTCCATCTTGGAAAAGTGGGGTCCTTACTGCCCTTTTCCTCTGAATTAAGCTCATATTTTAGGATCTCTCATCAGCAAGTACCCCTTTTTCCAGTACCAAATTCAGTGCCAGCAGGAATACCACTGACTTCAAGTACAGAAACTCAAACTGGCTTAAGAACAACTTCTCATAACAAGAAGTTCACAGATCAGACAGCTTTTATCAGGATCAAGTGATTGTGTGCCCAGATAGCCAGCAAGGATCTGTGCTTTTCCATCTCCTTGCTCTGCTGCCCTGAGCTTTGGGGTCATCCTAACACCAGTTTCATTATCCTAAGTGCCACTATCGGTAGCTGGGAAAACATGCTTCCTTGCTCACATCAGATGGGCTTCTCTTTCCTAGATATTCCAAGCTAGTCTTTTCTCAGCATGTCACTGGTCCAAACTGATTTAATTCAGCCACTGGTTTAATTGATAAAGTGGATGAAATTAACCGTGGATGGCTCAGACTACATATATGAGGTAGAATGTAAATTCACACATTAAGTACAAATTCAACCATAGCAACAAGCTGGGTATTGATAATGTTTAAAATGATATCTTTTCCACTTAAATCTGAAATGTTTAAAAGTTATCTTAAAACAAAAAAGGGCCTGATATAAATAGGTTAACAGATTTAAGGAGAATTAAATTCAGTTTCTTTCTTACTCAGTAAGTTCAGCTCAAGTTTCTATAACTCTTCAAAAAAAAAAAACCTCTCTCAAGACTCTTAGGACAATTAATTCCTCATCTGTAATTCTTATCTTCATTACAACACTATTTTATATTTAGTTGTATGTCTTCTCTTCTAGAATGTGAACTTTTAAAAACTCTTTGTCTTTCTCTGAAGGTACCAAATCCATGTCTGGTACAGTATTCATTCAAGTGTTTCATGATCAAATGCATACATATTTAATGTGTTTTTGCTGATTTCATATTGAAGTAGTCAACAGAATGTAGTTAAGAAGTGGAGATTGGTATGCTTTTAAAGCTACTTGCTTTTTCTGACACTGCAGATTTATAAACTTGGTATTTCCTCCTCTAAGGGGAGGAATAAAAAGCCAGAGGCAGTCAATATTACTAAGTTTTTTTTTTTTTTTTTTGCAGTACCGGGGATTGAACCCAGGGGCGTTCTACCTCCACGCTACACCCCGGCCCTATTTTTATACTTTATTTTGAAACCGGGTCTCACGAAGTTGCGGAGGGCTTTACTAAGTAGGTAGGTAGGTAGGTAGGTAGGTAGAGAGAGAGAGAGAGAGAGAGAGAAAGAGAGAGAGAGAGAGACAGGGAGAGAAGGGAGAGCGAGAGAGCTGAGGCTGGCCACGAACCCTGATCCTCCAGTCTCCGCCTCCCAAAGTACTGGGATTACAAGCGTGCGCCACCACGCCCGGCGATTACTAAGTTTCTTTTTTCATCTTTCCATTCTATTATTTTCTTCTGCTAATCATTCTATTTATCTTCCCTTTTATTTCTTATTTCCACCTGTGCCTTAAGGCTATTCAAGGGTACTGTCTAGCATTACTGACTTTTAAAAATGTAACTTAATTTTGCATTTAAGCATTCACTGTGTTGCTAGATTATAGACACAAAAACAAGGCAAAATTCACAGAAAGTAGGGGATAGGACACAAACCAATATATCGTGGTAAGTCCTATAAAGTACTATGGGAAACAAATGTGTTTTTATTTAACTGGGCAAAAACTAAGAGAACAAATCCTATAACTATTAGTCATTTTGAATGTTTTAACATATGCTGTATCATTGGGTAGCTGCCCTATACTTTTCTGTAACACTAGCCAGGAGAAGTATCTGATGAAAACATAAAGTTTTAATTTTAAAATTAAGCCAGGCGTGGTGGCACACGCTTGTAATCCCAGTACTTGGGAGGCTGAGACGGGAGAATCTGGGTTCGCGGCCAGCTTCAGCTACTTAGTGAGGTCCTCTGCGACATAGTGAGACCCTGTTTCAAAATAAAGAATAAAAAATAGGGCTGCGGGTATAGCCTGGAGGTAGAACATTCTTGGGTTCAATCCCTGGTACCGCCAAAATAAATAAATAAATATATAAATAAATAAAATAAAGAGAGTCAGGTGTGGTGGTGCACATCTGTAATCCCAGTACTTGGGAGGCTGAGACAGGAGGATCGCAGGTTTGAGGACAGCCTCAGCAAGTGGTAAGACTCTCATCAACCTAGTGAGACCCTGTTTCCAAATAAGAAATAAAATCGGGCTGGGGGTGTAGCTCGAAGGTAGACTGCCTCTGGGTCCAATCCCCAGCACCACACATACACACACAATAAATAAAATTAAGAGAACCAAAATCAAAGAACAATCCCCAAAAGTAATTTTCAATCAAATTGTTCCTTCACTGTCTAAGTGGCAGGACATATACTTTCCTTTCTACCATCACTTGAAGCTTTGGTTTTTAGAGGGAAGAGAATATGCCACAACTAATCCTATCACTCCTCCCAATTCTAAATCACCAAACTCACACTAAGAGATGCAGCATATTTGAGTTAAGCATTATAAACAAAACCAGAAACCAGCCAGGCGTGGTGGTGCATGCCTGTAATCCTAGTACTTGGGAGGCTGAGACAGGAGGACTGAGGGTGTGAGCCAGTCTCAGCAACTTAGTGAGGCCCTCCACAACTTAATAAGACCCTGTTTCAAAATAAAAAATAAAATAGGGCTGGGGGTGTCGCTCAGAGATAGAATGCCCCTGGGTTCCATTCCCCTTACAAAAACAAAAACAAACAAAGCATAAGACCAACAAAACAAAACCAAAACCCCAGCACCACCACCACCATCACCACCACCACCAACAACAAAAAACAAACCAGAAACCAAAGTTTAGTGTCTATGAGTTTCAGAGTGCAAAGTAGTAAGAGACAAGTTCAGAAAATGCTAATTTAAATTATCCTCACACAAAATTTATATCAAGACAAAATGTTTACAATGAGAACTTTGCATATGCTCTTATTTTTCTTAACAAAATAAAAATAATATGCTGGGCCTTCCTGAAAAGTTGAAGGGGCACTTTAAATAATTGTTAGAAATAGTGGCATTGATTTAGAAAGAATGGTTCTAGTGAAATAATTGGAAAAAGCCAGATAACAATCCTCCCAAATGAAAACCTCCACTTAGTCTCTTAAGAGTTGGCTCAAGCGGGGCGAGGTAGCACACGCTTGTAATCCTAGTACTTGGAGGCTGAGACAGGAGGAGTGCAGGTTTGAGGACAGCCTCAGCAAATGTGAAACTCTCATCAACCTAGCGGGACCCTGTTTCACAAAAAAAAAAAAAGAAAAAAAAGAACTGGGAGTGTAGCTTGGAGGTAGAATGCCCCTGGGTTCAATCCCCAGTGCTCCCCCCCCCCACATACACTAAAGAGTTGGCTTAAGAGAAAAAATGTTACTTCATGATTTCTTTAACTTCTCTTTTACATTATCTAGGAGGTATGAGGGAATCTATAAAATGGCTGCTTAAGAAATGTGCTGATACATGCTTCTGAAATATTTATCAAGATTAAAAAAATAAGCTGGGTGTGTTTGAGTCAAGAAATAATTATAAACAAAAACAGAAACCAGTCGGGTGTGATAGTACATGCCTGTAATCCCAGTACTTGGAAGGCTGAGACAGGAGGATTGCAGGTTCCAGGCCAGCCTCAGCAACTTAGCAAGACTCAGCAACTTGGAAAGACCCTGTTTCAAAACAAAAAACAAAAAGGGTTGTAGCTCAGAGGTAGAATGCCCCTAGGTTCAATTCCCATTACCAAAATAAATAAATAAATAAATAAATAAATCTAGAAGAGGGTTTGAAATCTGGTGGCATTAGTGTACAAACTTACTAATTAATCAAATCTCACACTTAGATTTTCAATATTACAAGGCTATGAGAAGATAACAAAATAATCTGTATTTCCTTAATAATGCTTATTAAATAATTTCTGTATTTTCTTAGTAATACTTACTAAATCTCAAATGGTAAAAATTAAATTAGCATAAGACTCCATAGTAAAAACAAAACAAAACCTCCCATTTGTCTTGGTCATAATAACTTACCTCTTAGCAGTAAAACTTTTTTCCAGATCCTCATTGTGAATCAGTTTTGTCTCCCCAAACTGCCATGATGACTGCAGATCACAGCTTACATCAAGCCTGCACTGGGTCAGAGTGTCATGTATGAAACTATACTCTCTAGTATTGGTGTAGCAAGGTGACAAGTAAACTACAGATAAAGAAGAAAGGAAGAGTAGTTATTTGTGTTTAAAATGATACTACTGTACATCTGTACACTGACAACTGTATATCTGACATAGGACCCAAAATAATTAAGGAACATGGATATTTCATTAACTCAAGGCCAAAATTTACATTTAAGGTTCTACCACAGTAATGTGGACCTCCTACATGATGTAAATGAAAACAACCCTGCTCTCCCTTCACATACCTATTGGAGTTCTTAAAAGTGTATATACACACACACACACACACACACACACACACACACACACACACACGAATGATAGTCCTGGAATTCAGATTACTCATTTTCAACTTAAGTTGTACATTCACTCAACAATACACATCATTACGCAAACCTGGTAGTTACTGTTATCACACAAATGTTTTATATTTTTCAAGCAAAGATAAAGTACCTACATATTAGAAAACTACTTGGTTATTTTGATTTACAAGTATATTAGAACATCTTTTAAAGCTGTGGACTGATATTGTAGTACAAGTAAGAGAGAACCAACTTTCTCAGGACAATGAGCAATGTATCCAAGAGTTGCTATACTAAGTAGATACATAAAAGGATAAAAACCCTTAAGGAAGAGGACCCAGAGGAAAGTAGGGAGAAAATACAGTTGATCCTTGCTATTTGCCATAGGTATATTCCATAAGATCACAACCCTGAATTAGTGAATACTGAGCTATTATTCTTAGGGGAAAGGGTTAGGTTTCAACAAGAATCTGGTCAAAAAATTTTTTTCTTCTTTCTAATTCTAGTCTTCCCCCTGCCCCCTAAGTACACTACAAATGAGCTGCATCCCCATGTCTCGAAGTTTTTTTTTTTTTGTGTGGTACCAGGGATTGAACCCAGGGGCATTCTACCTCTGAGCTAAATCCCTAGCTCTATTTTTTATTTTGAAACAGGGTCTCACTAAGTTGCAGAGGGCCTCATTAAGTAGCTGAGGCTGGCCATGAACCTGGATCCTCCTGTCTCAGACTCCCAAGTACTGGGATTACAAGCGAGCTCCACGCCGGGTTCTCAAAGTTTTGACAATCAAAATGTCATTAGCATTACATATCGTCCTTTATCAATGACCTTGTAAAATAAACCAGTCTCATCAGTGTCCAAAACTTGCTCTTCCACATAGCCTTTTTAAAATATAACATTTAGAGCAGGGTGGCGCAGGCTTGTAATCCCAGTACTTGGGAGGCTGAGACCAGAGGATACAGGTTCATGGCCAGCCTCAGCTACTTGGTGAGGCCTCTGCAACTTAGTGAGACCCTGTTTCAAAATAAAGAATAAAAAACAGGGCCAGGGGTGGGCTACCCCGGAGGTAGAATGCCCCTGGGTTTAATCCCTGGTACTGCCTAAAAAATAAAATAAAATAACATTTAGTAGGTATTTAAAAATTATTTTCCAACTTCCTAATCTGAAGAACCTTCATGCTTGCAAGTTCAACGTTTCTCAAGTTTGGAAATAGAGCACCTTTTGGAATAGAGGAGCTTGCCAGCACTAGCCCATAAGAGTTAACGCTTCCCTGACACTGGGTAATGTGATCATAAATTCCACTGGCTTTTGGTCTCACAATAATGTTACCTACTATGCTTATCAGATGTCTTGTCATGAATCTATAAAGTTAGCTGCTTTTTCATCTCTTCCATAGCTTCACCAGGCACTACAGATGTTATTTAACACTTTTTTGGGGTTAGGGCTGATGTACAGACTGGCAAATTTCTTCCTCCTTATTCTGGATGTACCACATTGCTGACTCATTAACAATGAACTTAAATCTGAATAAAGCCTATCTAAAACAGTTGTTTTTTATGCAAGGCACATCATAACCTTCCTGAGTATAGGAATGCTAGGTCTCACTTCAGCATTACATTTGGTGCCATTTTTTATTTTATTAATTTAATTTAATTTAATGGCACTGGCGGTAGAACCCAGGGGCATTCTACCTCCTAGGTACACCTCCAGCCCTTTTTTTTTATTTTGAAACAGAGTCTCACTAAGTTGCTAAGGCTGGCCTGGAACCTGCAATTCTTTGGTCTCAGCCTCCCAAGTACTGGGATACAGGTGTGCACCACCACACCCAGCTTGGAGCCATTTTAAACAGTGAAATCACCAACAAAAAATGTGAAAAAAAGTAACACTAAAACTACGAAAAGGACACTTATTGCAGTATGAGGCGGCAGAGCAATGCCTCATCTGACTTTAGCTGGGAAATGTGTGCACTGGGCAACTCAAATTTTTGGCTGCTATCCATACTATAAAAGCACTGCTAAGTATTGATTGTGAATTTTAGCGAGTCGGAGAATTCACAAATACAAATTACTCAAATAGTGAGGATTGAGTATACAGAATATATAAGATAATTTCCATATATATGAATCTAATTAACAGAATAAGTTAAAAATATAATTTTTTTCTTTTTGTGGTACTGGGGAATGAACCCAGGGGCATTCTACCTCTGAGCTACACTCCCAGCCCTATTTTTTTTTGGAAACAGGGTCTCACTAAGTTGTGGAGGGCCCCTCTAAATTGCTGAGGATGGCCACGAACCTGCTATCCTCCTGTCTCAGCCTCTCAAGTACTGGGATAACAAGCCCAGCTCTAATATAGATAATAAAATTAGCTGATGAAAAAAAATCATCCCCTTCCTGTTTTTAATTCTATTATTGACTCAAAATTCATTTTCATCATAATATTTGCAATAACTGTTACGAATTTTGATAGTTTTGTAACGTATGCTTTTGTGGATGTGTATTTTTAACTCTTCTGAAATGAACATAGATTCACAGGAAGTTGTAAAACTAGTACAGAGAGTTCCTATGTCCCTAACCCAGTTTCCCCCATGTGGAAACATCTTATGTGACTATACTACAGTATCAAAACCAGGAAAATAAGCATTGGTACACTCTGCATACCTTAAGGTTTTATCAATTTCACAGGTACTTATTTGTGTGTATATTCAATTTTACACATAACATATCCACAACCACAAGATACAGAATTGTTCCATCACCACAAAGATCTCCTTTGTCCTTTGTGCCATTCCTTCATATATACAATGTACATATAGTATATAATGTAGCCAGGAATGGTGGTGCATGCCTGTAATGCCAGTACATGGTGGCTGAGACAGGGGGATGGCAGGTTTGAAGCCAGCCTCAGCAACATACTTAAGAGATCCTGATTAAAAAAAAAAATAGGACTGGGGGTATAGCTCAGGGGTAGAACACCCCTGGGTTCAATCCCAGTACCACTAAATAAATAAATAAATAAAATTCTGTGTGTGTCTTTTTCCTGTTTTTAAATTTAATTCTAGCCAGGGGTGGTAGTGCGCACCTGTAATCCCCAGCACTTGGGAGGCTGAGCCAGGAGGCCCGCAGGTTTGAGGACAACCTCAGCAAGTAGTGAGACTCTCAGCAACCTAATGAGACCCTGTTTCAAAAACAAAAACAAAAACAAAATTTTAAAAAAGTGGTGGGGGTGTAGCTCAGAGGTAGAATGCTCCTGGGTTCAATTTCTAGTGACACAAAAAGGGGAAAAAATGTTTTTTTCCTGTTTATTTTTGAAAATGCTTTATATGGTCTAACTATAAGTCCTTCATCAGATACATGATTTGCAAATGTTTTCTCCCATTCTTAGCTTGCATTTTCACTGTCCTAACAGGATTTTTAACAGAAAAATTTCTAATTTTGATGGAGCCAATTTATTGACTTTTTTCTTTTATGGATTGTGCTTTTGTTGTCCAAGAATTCTTCATGTAGGGCAAGATCCTGAAGATGTTCTCCTTGCTTTTCTTCTAACTTTTCTAGTTTCACATTTAGATTTAAACCCAGGAACCATTTTGAGTTTTTTTTCCATGTGAGGTTAGGG
Organism: Glis glis; assembly: GCA_004027185.1. Taxonomy (NCBI): domain Eukaryota; kingdom Metazoa; phylum Chordata; class Mammalia; order Rodentia; family Gliridae; genus Glis; species Glis glis. The sequence continues at coordinate 18,059 of PVJS01026350.1, read as the reverse complement.
TAAAGCTTTTTTTTTTTTTTTGTCTTTGGACGTCCAACTGTTCTAGCAACATTTGATGAAGACTACCTTTCCTCAACTGAATGCACCTCTGTTGAAAATCTGCTGAAAGAAAATCAGTTCAGCATATTTGTGCCAGTCTATGTCTGGAATCTCTATTCTCTTCCACTCATCTATGTATCTCTCCCTCTGTCAGCATCACCCATCTTGATTACTGTAAGTGTATAGCGAGGCTTCATATAATAGAATAGTTTCACATACTTTCTTTTCTATTTCAAAACTGGTTTAGCTATTCTGGTTTGTCTTCCTATGCAAATGTCAGAACAAGCTTATGTATTTATAAAACATAGGCGTTTTGATAGGAACAGAAATAAAGCCACAGATAAATTTGTGGTGAATTTACATCTTCCTTATGTTGAATCTTTTAATTCGTGAACACAGTATACCTCTTTAGATTTTGTTTTTTATCAGCATTTTATAGTTTAAAGCATAAAGTTCATGTTTTGTTAGATTTATACCTAAGTATTTCATTTTTTGAGCTACTGTAAATGATATTGTTTTTCATTTTTATGTCCATGTGTTCTTTATGTCCATATACTCTTTATGTCCATGTGTTCTTTGCTAGTACAAAAAAATACAACTTATTTTTTTTGTATTTTGATCCTTGCTGAATTTAATAGTTCTAGGTCACTTTTCTCACTCTTCCCCTTTCTCTCTGCTCCTTCCTCCCCCTAGTTTTTGTAGATTCCTTAGGATTTTCTAAGTAGACCATCATGTCCTATCATCTATCTATATCATCCATCTATCTATATCTATCTATCATCTATCTATCTATCTATCTATCTATCTATCTATCTATCTATCTATCTATCTATCATCTATCTATCTACCTGTAGTACTGGGGATGGGACCAAGGGGCATTCTACCTCCAAGCTATATTCCCAGCCCTATTTTTTTAAATTTTTATTTTGAAACAGGGTCTCGCTAGGCTGATGAGAGTCTTACTACTTGTTGAGGCTGTCCTCAAACCTGTGATCCTCCTGTCTCAGGCTCCCAAGTACTGGGATTACAGGCATGTACCACCATACCTGGCTCACGTCCTCTTTAAATAGGGACAGTTTTATTTCTTTTCTGTGGGTTTGTTAATTCTTCTCCTTGGCTTTTTGTGCTGGGTAAAACTCCCAGTATTATGTTGAATAAGAGTGGTAAAAGAAAGGCCAGTCGGGGTGCATATTCCTCTAGTCCCAGTTGCGGAGGCCTCACTAAGGAGAGAGAGAGAGAGAGAGAGAGAGAGAGAGAGAGAGAGAGAGAGAGACAGGGAGAGAGACAGAGCTGAGGCTGGCCGTGAACCTGGATCCTCCGGTCTCCGCTTCCCAAAGTACTGGGATTACAAGCGTGCGCCACCACGCCCGGCTCACTCTTTCTCTTTTCTAATGTAAGCATCTAGTGTTATAAATTTCCTTGTTAAGAACTATGTCTCTCAAATTTTGATATGTTGCATTTTCATTTTTATTCAGGTTTATTTATTTATTTATAGTACTGGAGATTGAACCCAGGGGTATTCTACTTCTGAGCTATACCTCCAGCCCTATTATATTTTTATTTTTATTTTGAAACAGGGTCTTGCTAGGTTGATGAGAGTCTCATTACTTGCTGAGGCTGTCCTCAAACCTGCAATCCTCCTGTCTCAGCCTCCCAAGTACTGGGATTACAGGTGTGCACCACTGTGCCTGGCTATTCTTTATTTCTGAAACAGGGACTCACTAAGTTGCAGAGGGCCTCACTAAGTAGCTGAGGCTGGCCACGAACCTGTGATCCTCCTGTCTCAGCCTCCCAAGTACTAGGATTACAAGTGTGCACCACCACGTCTGGCTGGTTCATGCATTTATTTCCCTTGAAATCCCACAAAAATTGAACAACACATTTCTAAATATTTAAGTGTTGGACAAATTACCTCTTCTCCTTTTTTGGGGATTCTGGGGATTAAGTTCAGGGCCTTGTGCATACTAGGCAAATGCTCTACCACTAAGTTTCATCCCTGGCACTCTTTTTCTGTTGTTAATTTCTATTTTGTATGCAATCAAAAAACACATTCTGCATTTGAATTCTTTTAAATATGTTGAGATGTATTTTACAGTCCAGGACATTATCTATCTTGATGAGTGTTCCATGGGTGTTTGAAAGGAGGGTCTATTCTGTTGTTGTGAGTACTGGTCTACAAATGTCAATTAGAACCTGTTGGTTGACAATGTTAAAAAGAAAATCCTTGCTGATTTTCTTTTTTTTTTTTGTGGTACTATGGATTGAACCCAGGGGCATTCTACCTCTGAGCTACACCCCAAGCCCAATTTTTTGTTCCTTATTTTGAAACAGGGTCTCACTAAGTTGCGGAGGGCCTCACTAAGTAGCCTCAGCTGGCCACGAACCTGGATCCTCTGGTCTCAGCCTCCCAAGTACTGGGATTACAAGCATGCGCCACCACGCCTGGCTTATCCTTGCTGATTTTCTATCTAGTACTTCTATCAATTGTTGAGAGAAGAGTACAAAGTCTCCAACTTTAATTCTGAATTTGTCTCTTTTCAGTTCTTTCAGTTTGCTTCATGTATTTTGAAGTTCTGTTGTCTCATATATGCACACGTAAAATTGTCTTATCTTCTTGGTAGACTGACCCTTTCATCTTTATACAATATTCCTCTTTGTCCCTCAAAAAAATTTGTTTTTTGCTGTATTGGGGACTGAACCCAGGGACATTCTATCTCTGAGCTACACCCAGCCCTATTTTATTTTTTATTTTGAAACAGGGTCTCGCTATGTTGCAGAGGGCCTAAGTTGCCAAGGCTGGCCACAAAACTGCAATCCTCCTGTCTCGGCCTCCCAGGTACTGGGATTACAGGTGTGCGCCACCATGCCTGGCTGTCCCTCAAAATTTTCATTCCTCAAGTCTACTTTATCCAATATTAACACAATCACTCTTATTTTTTGAATGTATGGCTTATCTTTTTCCATATGCTTACATTCAATCAACTTTTATCACTATATTTGAAGTGAGTTTGTTGACATTATGTACTTTAATCCATCATGTCAACCTCTGTCTTTTAATTAGTATATTTATATTTAATATAAGTAATGATATATTGGGGCTTAAGCCTAATGACTTGTTTTTTATTTTTCTCCTCTGTTACAATTTTTCTGCCCTCCAGTGGGTGGGTTACTTGAACATTTTTAAAATTCCATTTTGCTTTACCTACATTAAAAAAAAAAAACTCTGAGGTAACTGTAGATTTTCATGAAATTGTAAGATGTAATATGAAGAGATCCCATACACCATTCTCCCGGTTCCACCAATGGCAACATCTCACTATACAATGGTCTTAGTTACTCTATATACATGAGGATCATACTGAAGGATGTTAAAATTTGTGCCACAACTATCAAACATAACTAGAAATTCAGGAGGGGATGGCCTATTATATTTACCTATATTTTTACTCTTTTCTTTGTTCTTCATTCCTGATGTTCCCAGTTTCCTTATCTTGTTTGGAGGACTTTCTTTAGCCATTCTTGTAGGGTAAGTTTGCTGATGAAAAATACTTAATTTTCTTTCATTTGAGAATATCTATTTCACCTTCACTCCTCAAGGATATTTTTACTGGGTACAGAAATCTTGGTTCATGGTTCTTCAATTAAAAATTCTATGCCTCTTCTTTGGGCCATCATGCTTTCTAATGAGAAATCAGTCATTCAAGTAATTTTCTCCCTATACATAATGTGTGGTTTTTTTCTAGTTACTTTTAAGATTTTTCTCTGTCCATGGTTTTCAGAAGTTTAATTATAATGTGCCTTGGCATGGATTTTGTTGGATTTATTATGTTTAATATCTGTTCAGCTTCTTGACTATGTAGGTTTATGACTTTTGCTAAACTTGGGAAATTTCCAGTTAATATTTCTTCAAAAAATTTTCAGTCCCACACTCTTTCTCCTTTCCTTTTGGTACTATGATGACAAAGATGTTAGATCTTTACATTATTGTTCCACAAGTCCCTGGGTTTCTATTCATTTTTCTATTTTCTCTTGTGTTGTTCACACTGGGTAATTTCTATTGTTCTACATCCAGGCTCACTGATTCTTTCCACTGTCTTCCACATTTTTTTTTTTTTTTGCAGATCGGGGATTGAACCCAGGGGCATTCTACCTCTGCGCTACACCCCCGGCCCTATTTTTTATACTTTATTTTGAAACCGGGTCTCACGAAGTTGCGGAAGCCTCACTAAGTAGAGAGAGAGAGAGAGAGAGACAGGGAGAGACAGAGAGAGAGCTGAGGCTGGCCGCGAACCTGGATCCTCCAGTCTCCGCCTCCCAAAGTACTGGGATTACAAGCGTGCGCCACCATGCCCGGCTTCCACATTCTTTTCTGGAATCCATCTAGTTATAGTGTGTTTTCTTTCTTCGTTAACTTTATTTTTTAGAGCAGTTTCATGTTCACAGGAAAATTTGAAAGAAAAGTATAGAGATCTCCTATCACTCCACAACCTCACATACAATAGCACCCCCATTACCAGTATCCTCCAACAGAATGGTTACAACTGATGAACCTACTGTAACACATAATTATGACTAATTGTCTATAGTTTATGGATCACTCTTGACATTGTATCTTCTATCAAATGTATGACAAGTATCAAACACAGAGCATGATAGTATCATACAGAGTAGTCATCTCTCCCTCTCCTTGCCCCAAACCCTGGCGACAATGGATGATTTCACTACCTCCATAGTTTTGCCTTTCTCAGAACGTCAAATAGTTGGAATCATACAGTATGTGGCCTTTTCAGATTGGCTGCTTTAACTAAATAACATGCATTTAAGGTTTCTCCACTTCATTCTTTGGCTTGATAGCTCATTTCTTTATCATCACTAAATAACATTCCATTGTCTGGATGTACTACTTTATCTACTCTTCTATGGAAGGACATCTTAGTTGCTTCCAACTTTAGGCAATGATGACTAAGGCTGCTATAAACATCCATGTGCAGGTTTTTGTGTGGACATAAGTTGTCAACTGATGTGGATAAATATCAAGAAGCACAACTGTTACAGCATATGTTAAGAGTTATGTTTAGTTTTGTAAAAAACTGCCAAACTGTCTTCTAAAATAACAGGACCATTTTGTCTCCACATCAGCAATGAACAAGAGTTCTTGTTCTACACCACTACACCAGCATCTGGTGTCATCAATGTTCTAGATTCTGGCCATTCTAATAGGTGCGTGGTGGTATCTCATTGTTTTAATTTGCATCTCCCTGATGACATATGATGTAGAGCATCTTTTAAATGCTTATTTGTCATCTGTACATCTTTCTTTGTTGAAATGTTTGTTAGTCTTTGGCTCATTTTTTAATTGGGCTGTTTCCTTATTGTTGCATTTTAAGAGATCTTTGTGTGTTTTAGTTAACAGTCGTTTACCCTACCCTTCCTTACTCCCTCCCTCCCTTCTTTCCTTCCTTGGTACTGGGAGTTGAACCCAAGGATGGTCTACCTCTGAGCTACACCCTCGGCCCTATCTTTCTATTTTTTATGTTGAAACAGGGTCTCACTAAGTTGCTGAGTCTGGCCTTCAAACTGATCCTCCTGTCTCAGCTTCCCAAGTACTAGGATTACAGATGTGTACCAACACACTGGCCATTCTTTATGATGATGATGATGATTCTGCAGTACGGGGAGATTGAAGCCAGTTGCATTCTACCTCTAAGCTACATTCTCCTCCAACCCCTTTTTGAAACAGGGTCTTGGCTAAGTTGCCCAGGCTGACCTCAAACTTGTGAGCCTCACTTACAGGCATGTGTCACTGTGCTTGGCTTTGTCTTCACTCTTGACGGTATATCTTCCCAGGCAGAAATTTTTACTTTTTTTTTTTGGCACTGGGGATTGAACCCAGGGGTATTCTACCTCTGAGCTACACCCCCGGCCCTATTTTTAATTTTTATTTTGAAAAAGGGTCTGGGAGGTTTATGAGAGTCTCACTACTTTCTGAGGCTGTCCTCAAATCTGTGATCCTCCTGTCTCAGCCTCCCAAGTACTGGGATTTCAAGTGTGCGCCACCATGCCCAGCTAAATTTTTACTTTTGAAGAAATCCAGCTAATCAATTTTTTGACGGATCATGCCTTGCATGTTGCAACTAGAAAGTCACTGCTAAACTCAATTTCATCTAGATTTTCTCCTAAATTAGCTTCTATGAGTTTTATAGTTTTGTGTTTTACATTTAGGTTTGTGATATGTTTTGAGTTCACTTTTGTGAAGGGTATAAGGTTTGTGTCTACATTCATTTTTTTCTAAGTGAATATCGAGTTGTTCCAGCACCACTTGTTAGACTAATGGTTAGACTTCACCATAAAGTGAAAACTATCTTCACTCCATGTTTATTGCCTTTGCTCCTTTTGTCAAAGATCAATTGATGTTCTATTTCAGGGCTCTCTACTCTGTTCCACTGGTCTATTCGTCTATTATTTTGCCAATACTATACTGTCTTTGTTATTGTACCTTTACAGTATGTCTTGGTTAGGTAGTGTCAGTCCTCTGACTCTGTTCTTATCTTCCAATATTGAATTAGCTATCTGGGTCTTTTGCCTCTTCATGTAAACATAATCAATCTGTTGATAAATACATAATAACTTGCTGGAATTATAATTGGGATTATAATGAATCTAAAAATCAAGTTGGGAAAAACTGACATTTTGACAATATTGAGACTTTCTAACCATGAACATATACTAATTCTCCATTGGTTTGTCTTTGATTTCTGTCATCAGAATTATATAGTTTTTCTCAAATAAACCTTGTACATATTTTTTAGATTTAAATCTAGGTATTTCTTTTTTTGGTGCCCTAATATAAAGGGTATTTTTTAATTTAAAATTCTTCTTATTGCCATAATCGCGTATGAGTGCCAAGAATTTTTTGTGGTTGATTCTTTTGGATTTTCTACATAGATGATCATGTCATCTATGAAGAATGAGTATTATTTATCCCCACTCAATTTGTATAGCTTTTCTTTCCTTGACTTCCAGTACTATGTTGAAAAGCAGTAGTAAGAAGTGACATCCTTGCCTTGATCTTAGTGTGAAAGCTCCAAGTTTCTCACTGTTAAGTGTGAAGTTAGCTTTTGGTTTTTTGCTGATATGGGCTGAGTATCCCTTATTCTAAATGTTTGAGACCAAAAGTGTTTCAGATTCCTGACTTTTTCAGATTTTGGAATCTTTACATAATTTTAACATTTGAGTATTTCTATAGAAAAATTCAAAATTCCCCCAAAGCCTAAACTGTTTGAGCATCTTGAGGGTTTTTTTTTTTTTTTTGGTAATGGGGATTGAATCTTGGCTATCCCTTACCTTTTTAAAAATCTATTTTGAAACAGGGTCTAAGTTGTTGAGGCTGGCCTTAAACCTGTGATTCTCCTGTCTCAACTTCCCAAGTACAGGGATTATAGGTGTGCGCCACTGTGCCCAGCTATGAGGGTTTGAAAGAGGGTCTTGCCAAGATGCCAAAGCTGGCCTTGAACTTGCAATCCTCCTGTTTCAACCTTCAACCCGTATTCTTTATCAAGATTAGGAAATTCTACTCTATTTCTAGTTTACTGAGACTTTTATCATGAGTAGGTGCTGGATTTTGTCAAATGCTTTCTTTGCATCTATTGTTATAATGTATGATTTTTCTTCTTCAGTCTGTAAACATGGATTGATTACATTAATTGATTTTCAAATGTTGAACCAGTCTTTACATACAAACTAACTAAATTTGGTAATATTTTGTTGAGGACTTTTGCATCTATTTTCATGACAGATATTGGTCTGTAGTTTTTCTTGTAATTTCTTTGTCTTGTTTCAGCTTTAGGATAATGCTGGCTCATATAATTAGTTAGGAAGTATTCCCTCTGCTTCTATCTTTTGAAAGAGATTTAGAAAACTGGTATGATTTATTTAATTGTTTGGTAGCATTCACCAGTGAACCCATCTGGGCCTAGGAGACATGTGTCTATTCTATTTTGTACAGAACCAGAAGTACATGTGTGTTTAAGGAATAAAGGACTTCACTTAATCTAATTTTATATAGAGTCAAAATAGGAGATGAACATGAACTGTGAGTCAGAGAAATACAGTAATAGTTATAAAAAACAGTCCCATATTCCATTGAAATTTTACCTTTCCCAGCTGTCTTCCTGATCTTTGGAATGGTGAATTTCTTCAAAGGACTGAGTTCTATACCAGTAACTAATAAAGGTTCACTAGTTGAGCTCATTTTCCATAATGTTTTGTGTTTAGCAATTTCTTTCATTTCCATTTTGTTGGTGGCCTAAAATTAACCCAAAATTATTAAGCAAAGGGTCAATAAATATGTAAAAAGCAATGGCAATAAAATCATTTAAAAGTTCTTAAGTGGAATTGAATAATGATATAGTCATAGTCTCACTGCAAACACACTTCAATCTCAATTTTCCAGGTTACACAAAATTAAAAAATAAATTAACAATTCTTTTATATAATATTAAAATATTTTTAAAGTTTCTAACAGACCTTTTCCTTGTAATTCATATTACTGCAATTGAGTGAACAAAAACCTGTTCCTGAAAAGCTTAAACTTCCAGATATAATACTTTTTATAAACATATGGTAAAATCCTTGTCAAATACTCAATTCTTTAAAAGTATTTTTCCTGTATACTTCTATTACTAAAATGATATCCTCTTTAAATGAGAATTTATGGCTTTAGGAGAAACTTATAAAAGTTGTAAGCCAATTATTTCATGACTAACTAGTTGACGGTTAACAATAGTCAATTGCTCATTGGTTAGTGATCCATAATACAATTCTACAAATGCTTAAAACAGCAGATGTTGGCATACTAGTAGTAACAAAAGTATTTTTCTCCTCCCTTTTTCTTCCTCTTCCCTTCCCTCTCCAACATTCAGTCCCCTCCCCATCCCAAACACAGGCACAATGATTCTTAATCTCTCAAGCAGATCTCAAACTGGATATTAAAGGGAAGCTTCACACACACAGAAATACATATAAGCAGTCATTTTTCACACCACTTCATAATATGGTTCATGGATTTCCTGATACTTATCAACTACTTAGTTCAAACATTATATCATAATGCAAATTTAAAAATACCAAAATTCTACAGTAGGATCACAAAGGATAAGATTCTTAGTAAGGTTCACAAAGGATTTTCCTTCCAGTCTCCACCCCTCCCATATCCTCTATGAAAGGCGATCTTAATCTTCCCATCAACCATGGGTCAGAACAGGGAATGGACAGAGACCACTGGAAGGAAGAGAAGAAAATTAGCCCCTCATCTAGCCACACTGGCAAACATTAGTGAGGTGCTGCCTTCTAACAAGAATACCCTTAAGATACACCAGTTCCAGAGATAGCTGTCAGGACTGTCATGTTCAACTGGCAGCTTAATAAGGGAAAGAAGGGAGAATAATTTCTTCAGAAAGACTTATACTGAACAAAAAAAACCCTCTTCAATTAGTCATGATCTACATCAACAGCACATAAAGGTATATAGGACAATCAGTTGAATATACTTTACTTGAAAAGTCAAATGCTGAGACAATACTCAATACTGCCTTTACAGTTAAATTATGTGTTCAGGGAAACTGTATGATTTCAGTTGTATGTTTTCTTATAAAATGTTCCTTTAATATAATTTACTAAAAAAGTAGCCCTCTGAAATACACTGATTTTGTTCCTCAGTGTTTAGAATAATACTTTGCCACAAAAAAGCCAAAATTGAAATTGATGAAAGATGAGTATTCAGGGCACAAGGGTATTCAATATTATGAATTAAGTAAGTCCCATCTTATAATTTTTCAATTACCTTCCAATTAGGAATAATATCCTTTTAACTTCAGCCAAAACAAATCAGCCATGATAAAGTTAACAATTTTTTTTAAAGGTACCGGGGATTGAACCCAGGGGCATTCTACTTCCGAGCTACACCCCCAGCCCTATTTTTTATACTTTATTTTGAAACCGGGTCTCACGAAGTTGTGGAGGGCCTCACTAAGTAGAGGGAGAGAGAAAGAGAGAGCTGAGGCTGGCCGTGAACCCGGATCCTCCGGTCTCCGCCTCCCAAAGTACTGGGATTACAAGCCACCACGCCCGGCTAAGTTAACAATTTTATACATTTCTTTATGCTCATGTATCACAAACCCATAATGATTACATTATATTATTTTACATACATATATAAAATAAGTTATATTACAAAATATGTGATATTTATATATATTATTACATATATATATATATATATATATGTACTTTTATATGTACAAAAATAAAATCAGAACATTACAGAGTCCTCGGGGTTCATGCTGAAGCTGTCCTCTGAGTTACTAGGCTATTCCAGGTGAGCAAGAGAGAATGGTGAAAAATAAGTTCTAAAAGCATCAGGACAGTTAATGAATAGGGCAATGGACATAGGAGGTCCTTAACAGACACTCAAATGAATGAACTAAAGAACAAGGAACCAAAACCAGAAAGGTTCCCCAACAATTTTAACATCTATTCATTTAGGGTTTTATAGTGCTTATTATGAACAAATTTAAGACAATACACTGAAAGATTGGCTAAAATAATGAATTTCTGGAAAAATTTAACTTACTAAAATTGATTCAAGAAGAAAAAGAATGAATAATCCTATTACTATTAAGAAAAATTAAATCAGTAGTTATAAATTTATTCTAAAAGTACATAAAGATGCTGGGTGTGGTGGCTCACACCTGCAATCCTAGTACTTGAGAGGCTGAGACAGGAGGATTGCAGGTTCGCAGCCAATCTCAGCAACTTAGTGAGGCCCTCCGCAACTTAGTGCGGCCCTGTTTCAAAATAAAAAATAGGGCTGGCGGTGTTTAATCCCCCAGCATCACAAAAATAAAATAAAATAAATAAAAAGTACGTAAAGATAATATTAATATATCATAATAGCTAAGCTGAGTTAATCTTGGGAATGGAAGGGTGATTTAACAGTACAAAATATGTGAGCCGGGCGTGGTGGCACATGCTTGTAATCCCAGTACTTGGGAGGCGGAGACCAGAGGATCTGGGTTCACGGCCAGCCTCAGCTACTTAGTGAGACCCTCCGCAACTTCGTGAGACCCGGTTTCAAAATAAAGTATAAAAAATAGGGCCGGGGGTGTAGCTCGGAGGTAAAACGACCCTGGGTTCAATACCCGCTACCACAAAAAAAAAAAAATGTGTATTTTATTTACTACATAAGATGATTAAAGGAGAAAAATCAAGTAATTGTCTCAATAGAGAAAAAACACCTAGTCAAAGTAAAAATTCATTTGATTTCTAAAAAGTTTTAGTAAATGGGGACAGAAATATTCATATCTTGATTTTAGATGACTAGTATTTATAGCAAATGGGTAAATGTCAAAAGCACTCCATTTGACATTAACAGAATAAAGATACCTACTGTTGTTCTTCCTTTTAACAATGGACTGGAGGTGCTCATGATGGCAGAAGATAAGAAATAAAAGGTATAAAGGAACTTTTAAAAAGATAAAGGGGAAAAGTGAAATTCGGTTCTATGGGCATGGGAATTTCTAGGAATGAGTAAGTTGAGTCTCAGTTCCTAAGAGGAATCCCAGACCCAAACACTAGGCAGATTCAAATGAATGTTACTCAGAAAGACAAAATATCATGAGGGTTCAAATTTTAGTTCTACGATGAATTAAGAATGTTATGTTGGGCAAAGTACCTAATTCCTCTGTGGCTAATAATAGTATCTATTATGGCATATGGTTGCAGAAACCAGTATACAGTAACTACACACAACTTACCTAATATATACCTGATCCTTGTGCCATGGAACCAAGTTGTAGAATTTGTATTATAAAGATACATGGGTTAGAAGTCAAGTGGTATTGATTCTATTTCTAGCTCTGCACTTCACCAATGATGGGACCTTGAGCAAGCCATTAACTTTCCTTTGCAGTGCATTATTCTGTGTACATTATAAATGGTAATTGCTGGGCATGATGGCACAAGCCTGTAATCCCAGTACTTGGGAGGCTGAGACAGCAGGATTGCAGGTTTGAGTTCAGCCTCATCAAGTAGTGAAGATTCTCATCAACCTAGCGAGACCCTATTTCAATATCAAAATGAAATAGAGCTGGGGGTAATATGTTTTTCAGAGTCAAGTTAGTGGCAAAGGAAATAACTTCCTTCTATGTATAATAGCACATTCAAAGCCTTAACTACCCTAAAGGTTCATTTTAAGAGGACTGGTTTCCTAAGACTATCCTTAAAAAAATTAGGAACTTTAGGTTCTAGACACTTCTAATTATATTAATTTATTATTATTATTATTTTTTGCGGTACCGGGGATTGAACGCAGGGGCGTTCTACCTCCGTGCTACGCCCCCGGCCCTATTTTTTATACTTTATTTTGAAACCGGGTCTCACGAAGTTGCGGAGGGCCTCACTAAGGAGAGAGGGGGAGAGAGAGAGAGAGAGACAGGGTGAGAGAGAGAGAGAGAGCTGAGGCTGGCCGTGAACTCGGATCCTCCGGTCTCCGCCTCCCAAAGTACTGGGATTACAAGTGTGCGCCACCACGCCCGGCGACACTTCTAATTATAAATCAGACATTTTTTAAAACTCTAAAAATCTTTTACCTGATCACTATAAAAAAGGGTTTTTTTTTTTTGTCTGTTTTTGTGGTACTGGGGATTGAACCCAGGTGGGTTCTATAACCAAGTCATATACCCCTAGTCCTTTTTAGTTTTTATTTTGAGACAATTTAGTTTTATTTGAGACAGGGTCTCACACTAAGATGACTAGTCTAGCCTCGAACTTGCAATCCTCTTGTCTCAGCCTCCCAAATACTGGGATTACAGGTGCGTGCCATTTGCTTGGCTCAAAGTTTTTAACAGAATGATTTTCAATTGAACAACTCAGAGAACCCTAGAGTTCCCTTAATAAAACTCAACTGCTAAAAGCTGTGAAAAGTTTTCCTATATGAGGCAACTTAAGGCAATTTTAGATAAAGTATTAGTGAGAAAGCTATTTTTCAGTTCTCGTTCAAACTTGCACATAAATCAACTCTTTCTCTCTTCCCTCCCTCCCCCCCTCCTTCCCTCTTTCCGATTGAACCCAGGGCATTCTATCTCTGAGCTATACCACAGTCCTTTTTTTTTTTTTTTTTTTTTTTGTAGTACCGGGGATTGAGCGCAGGGGCATTCTACCTCCGCGCTACACCCCCGGCCCTATTTTTTATACTTTATTTTGAAACCGAGTCTCACGAAGTTGCGGAGGGCCTCTCTAAGTAGATAGATAGATAGATAGATAGATAGATAGATAGATAGGTGATATAGAGAGAGAGACAGGGGGAGAGAGATGGAGAGCTGAGGCTGGCCGGGAACCCGGATCCTCCGGTCTCCTCCGGGTTCCGCCTCCCAAAGTACTGGGATTACAGGCGTGCGCCACCACGCCCGGCCACAGTCCTTTTTAAATTTTTTTTCTTTTGAAACAGGGTCTCGCCAAGTTGTTGAGAGTCTTGATGTGTTGCTGAGGCTGTCCTAAAACCTGCAATCCTCCTGTCTCAGCCTCCCAAGTACTGGGATTACAGGCATGCACCACCACACCCGGCCTCAACTTCTTAATTTACTTTACCATCTCTGAAAGTGTACTTATGTCTCTTTTTTACAAAAAGAATGGATCAGTTTCAAGGTCTTATTAAAGACATATTGTCATAATTCATCCCTATTCTAGTGAGCCTGGGGAAGAGTTCCTGTTAAATAATATTCTTGAACTTTAATTGCAAACACCTAAATTGTGAGTTCTTTTGAAGATTTTTAAATGATAGAGACATATAATTACTTCTAGTAACATAGATTAAATCAGGTCATACAGATGATAAACTACATAAATATTCAGATTAAGTCAAGAATTCCTGTTAAGACCAGTGTAATCAACCTTGCAATGAAAAGTTGAACACAATGTAATTTCTTTTAAATACAATAAATAATAATCATTGTCCCATGCAAAAAGCCTATACAATGTAAAAATTAAATATACTTCAATGCACTATTTCACTTTATGGGCAAACTAGAGCTTGTGGGTCAAATACTGCTCACCACCTATTTTTGTAGGCACTGCAACCTAATGGTTTTTATATTTTTAAATGACTGAAAATAATCAAGAGTATTTAATGTCACATAATTATATGAAATTCAAATTTCTGAGTCTATAGCTAGTTTTACTGGAACACAGCCATGCCCCTTCATTTATCTATTATCTTTGGATGCTTTCCTGTTAGAATAGCATAGTTAAGTGTGGCATAGACCTCGTGGCCCTAAAAGATTAAAATATTTACTACATAGTCTTTTTTTTTGAGGCACTGGGGATTGAACCCAGGGGCATTCTACCTCCAAGCTACACCTCCAGCCCAATTTTTTATTCTTTATTTTGAAACAGGGTCTTGCTAAGTTGCAGAGGGCCTCACTAAGTAGCTGAGGCTGGCCGCGAACCTGGATCCTCCTGTCTCAGCCTCCCAAACACTGGGATTACAAGAGTATGCCACCACGTCCGGCTTCCATGTAGTCTTTTATGGAAAAAGTTATCCAATCCTGTTTTAGATGAAGTGACTTAAACATCAAGGAGTTGGGACTAAATGAAATCTAGGTCTCATAATTTTCAATTTAGGGATCTTTCTTCTACACCTCATTGTCTCAATCATCTCTCCCCTGTATACTGAAATTTCTTCCTTATGCACTCTGCTTCTCTGTATTCTTCCAAAAAGCTTTTCTTTCTTTCTCCCTCTCTCTTTTTTTGTGGTACTGAGCATTGAACCCAGGGGCATTCTACCTCTGAGCTACATCCCCAGACCTATTTTAATTTTTTATTTTGAAATGGGGTCTCGCCAAGTTGCTGAGGCTGGCCTCAAACCTGAAATTCTCCTGTCTCAGCCTCCCAAGTACTAAGATTACAGGCATGCACCACCATACCCAGCTTTGCAACAGCATTTAAATAGGATCAAACTTGACTCTTTGAAAAACAAAATAAAAATTACCAGGGTCAGCCAGGAGTGGTGGAATATGCCTGTAATCCCAGTACTTGGGAGGCTGAGACAGGAGGATTGCAAGTTCAATGCCAGCATTGGCAATTTAGCAAGACTCTCAGCAACCTAGTGAGACCCTGTTTAAAATAAGAGAGCTGGGGGTGTAGTTCAGAGGTAAAACACCCCCTGGATTCAATTCCCAGTATGAAAAAAAAATTTTTTTTGTAACCAGGATCATATTTGCCCTTGTCTAGTTTACTTTCCACTCCCTCCTCAATCTACTTTGATTTCTACCTCCATTACTCTACCTAAACAGCAATCTTCAAAGTCATCAATGACTTCCACTCCCATAAGTACACTTCTAGCTCATAACTTACCTGGCCTCTCTCTGTCTGATATTCTTTGTGACCAATATGCTCTTGAAATAATACAGTCATCACTAGACTTCTATGACTTCATAATCCTGATTTTACAGTTACCTATCAGGTGCTGCTTAATCTCTCTTTTTTTTTTTTTGCGGTACCGGGGATTGAACCCAGGAGTGTTCTACCTCCGTGCTACACCCCCGGCCCTATTTTTTATACTTTATTTTGAAACCGGGTCTCACAAAGTTGCAGAGGGCCCCACTAAGAAGAAAGAGAGAGAGAGGAGAGAGAGAGAGAGCGAGAGAGAGAGAGAGAGAGAGAGAGAGAGCGCGCTGAGGCTGGCCGTGAACCCGGATCCTCCGGTCTCCGCCTCCCAAAGTACTGGGATTACAAGCGTGTGCCACTATGCCCGGCTGCTTAATCTCTTAATAACTCATCTGTCTCTATCTGGCTGGCCTTTATTATTGTTTTAATTAAATTTTGCTTGTAACAATGAAAGAAAATGCTCTTTAAATATTTTAAAAATATTTCACCAAACTTAAAACCTTATAGCCAGACACAGTGGTGCATGCCCATAATCACAATACTTGTTGAGGCTGAGACAGGAGGATCACAGGTTTGAGGACAGCCTCAGCAATTTAGTGAGACATGTAGCAATCTAGTGAGACCCTGTTTCAAAATAAAAAATAGAAAGGGCTGGGGGTGTAGCTCAGAGGTAGAATGCCCCGGGTTCAATACCTAGTATCAAAAAACAAACAAAAACAAGCTGGGCATGGTGGCACATGCCTGTCATCCCAATACTTGGGAGGCTGAGACAGGAGGATCCTAGGTTTGATGCCAGCCTCAGGAACTTATTGAGACCCTTAGCAACAGATCAAGACCCTATTTCAAAATAAAAAATAAAAATAAGCCCGGTGTGGTGGCACACGCTTGTAATCCCAGTACTTGGGAGGCTGGGACAGGAGGATCCGGGTTTGCAGCCAGCCTCAGCTACTTAGTGAGGCCCTCTGCAGCTTAGTGAGACCCTGTTTCAAAATAAAGAATACAAAATAGGGCTGGGGGTGTTGCTCAGAGGTAGAATGCCCCTGGTTCAATCCCCAGTACCACAAAAAATAAAAAAATAAAATAAAAATAAAAATAGGGCTTAGCAAGTGGGTGAACTGACTTCTCTTGAAACCAATTTCTATTATTGACTATCCAGCAAACTTGCTGAGCTCTTATCCTAATAATTTATCTTCATAAACAACTATATCCTATATGAATAATCAAAGACAGTAGAGTTGGCCCTCTGGATCAGTGGGCTGCAGATGTGTGGATTCAATCAAGAGATCATTATTAATTATTCCCTAAACAATACAGTATAACATTTACATTCTATTTACATTATATTAGGCATTATAAGTATTCTAGAAATGATTTAAAGTACACAGGAGGATGTATGTAGGTTATACACAAATACTATGTCATTTTACCAAAGGGGCTACAGGATATGGTATCTGTGATGTCTGTACAACAACGTCTTCCCTTCTGACTTTTTTTTGTTTTTGTTTTTGTTTTGAAATGGAGTCTTGCTAAGTTGCCCAGGTTGCTCTTAAATTCATGGGATTAGGTAATCTTACCTGCCTCAGACTCCCACGTAGCTAGGACAACAGGTACGTGCCACCATGCTTGACCCTTTCTGACTCTTGGACCATTTATTTCTTGTGCTTAGTATAGTGTTGAATATAACTGACAATGGTAGGTATCTTAGTCTTGCCCTGATTTTAAAAGGAATGCTTTAAATCTTTTACAATATGATAAATACTATTTCTTTCAGTAGGCATGATTTAACAGGTTAAAGTTTCCTGGGCATAAAGTTCTAGATTGACTGCTATTTTCTCTTAACACCCTGAAGATATTATATTACTTACTGTCATTCACTGCCTTTCTTAAGAAATACAGTTTTCATTCATGGAAATGTTTTTCTCTGGCAGCTTTAAAAATCTCATCTCTAGTGTTCTGTATTTTCATCATGATGTTCTAGGTTCAGTATTTGATGGACTTCTTGTTTATAAAGGTTTGATATGTTTCAAAGTTATGTGAAATTCTTTGAAATTTTATCATTATTATTGTGATAGTTTTGCTTCCTTAACATAAAACTTTTAATTAACCATGTTCAAACTTCTACCTTTATTCTTCACATTTCTTAGCCCCTCATTGGTATCTTTCTCTCTAAAAATTGTTTCTAACATCTGGTTCTCTGATTTTTTTTTTTTTGAGCTGGGTATAATTTGCTGATGTTCACTGAGGTCTTTTTTTTCCCCCTTTGGTGGTACTAGGGGTTGAACCCAGGGGCACTCTACCTCTGAGCTACACCCCCATCCCTACTTTATTTTTTATTTTGAAACAAAGTCTCACTAAGTTGTTGAGAGGCTCACAACAGAAAAAAAGACAGCTGTCTATGAACTAGGAAGCAGTTCTTTTTTTTTTGCGGTACCGGGGATTGAACCCAGGGGCGTTCTACCTCCGCGCTACACCCCCGGCCCTAATTTTTTTATACTTTATTATGAAACCGGGTCTCACGAAGTTGCGGAGGGCCTCACTAAGGAGAGAGAGAGAGAGAGAGAGAGAGAGAGAGAGAGAGA